>JAKSZP010014763.1:0-106090 GCA_022478985.1 Massospora cicadina
GAGTCAGTTACGCGAAGGAGTGGATCAAAACTGAAATTATACAGCAGTGGGCTGAGAGGATCCCCTTGTTTGAGCCCTCTGTGTGGTGTGATCTTGTTAGTTAGGAAGCTAGGGCCGCATATAGCCATGGTTGCAGATTCTGTAAGGAGTATCGCCCAGTTTATGAATCTAGGTGGGAAGTTTGAAAGCGTTTAGGCATTCCTTTAGGTATGGCCAACTAACGCGGTCATATGCCTTTTCCTGGTCTAAGAAGACCAGGGCTCTAGTTACTTTGGACTGAAATATGTTTAAAACAGGGTGTATATTGTTCCTGATTGAGCGCCCTGTTATAAACCCAAACTGGTTGGGTGACAGGACGTTAGAGGCTATTGCGCCTAATCTGGCTGCTAAAATTTTAGTTAAAATTTTTGTACCAGTAATAGAAAGTGTGATTGGACGCCAGTTGGCCAGGTCCAGTTTGTCACCCTTCTTATACAGGGTTATTACATATGATTCATGGCCACCGGGAAGGAGGCGTGTTACCAGCAAGCACTAGTTCGTAGACGCCAATAGGAGGGGGGCAATTTGCTGAAAATATTTTTTGTGAAATTCGTAGGGTATCCCATCAGGCCCTGGGCATTTACTACGTGGTGCACCATGGATTGTATCCCAAAGTTCCTCCCGTGTTATTAGATTTAGTATATTGTAGTCCAGCGGTGTGCTTTGTATTCTGGCAGTATTTATAAATTCTTTTATTTTTTGAGGGTCTGTCGGCATATCATGGTATAATTCAGTATAATAATGGTGTACTTCCGCCTTGACCTCCTCAGAGTCAGTTGCCATGGTGCTGTTGGTCTTGCGGACCTGTGTGCATGAAGGTTGGTTGCCACAGGAGTGAAATTGGTGGAAGAAATATGTTGAACATGTTTCGCCTTCCTTTATGAACTTACCTTTGTTTGATACTTTGATTCTGTGTTGGTGTTCAAAGATGAGGGTGTTTGGGCGGGCGGATATTTCCGCCCATTTGCATCCCCAGTTGGGGCTATAACTGGATCTCGGGGTGTTTAGCTCAAGGTGGTCCAGTTCTGCCAATATACGCATGATTGTGGCTGTGTCAGTGGTGTACTTATTTGATGCGAGATGTCATGTTTTGTTGATCAGTTCCTTTTTGAAATTTGCCCAGGTTACGATGGGATCCAAAATTGGTGGGGGCTGTGAGTTCTGGGCTCATGGCCTTGTGTTTGACACAGTCAGATATTTTGGGTAATTTTATGTTTTCTGGGTGTAGCTTTCTCCAGGGTGACACCTGTGCATGGGTTCAGGTTGGCGATAGCTGCACCAAAACAAGTTGGTGGTCAAAAAAATTAACTTTTTTTGTTGTAAATTTGGAGATTCTTGATTGTTGGGATTGTGGAACGAGGATGTGATTGATGCAGCTCATTGATATGAGCACTCCCTCACGTATGTTGGGCTGTGTCATGTGGGGAAGGAGTGGTGATCCGGGGGGAGGGCATCTTGTAGGCCAAGGGATGCCTTCATTGTGCGGAATTTGATGTGCCCCAGTGGGTATTCCCTGGGGTTAGGCCATTGGTCCGTGTTGGGGTTATCCCAGCAGTTAATGTCGCCCAACAGGATGGTATCTGGTGGGAGGGTGAGTGTTGGAACAGTTTTGAGAAAATGTTTTCTCTCAGCTGCGGTGCACGGTGCATAGATGCATGCTATCAAGATTGTTTCCTCTTGGCATTTGATCATTGCTACCAGGATGTGGCCATGAAGGTATGATGAGGAGTTTGTAATTTTTAATTTTTTGTTATTTCAGATGATCACCCCACAGTGAGACGTCCATACTATTATGATGGTGAGACCCTAGCTGACCAGGATCCTTCTTCCCCTTGTAGACAGTGGGTTTCTTGGATGGCCAAGATGTCTACAAGAGGTTTTCACAGAAATGCCAGCTTTTTGGATTGGGACATTTGAGCCCTGGCTCCTGTGATGTTTAGCATCCCTATTGACACTGAGGTGCCCACGGCACCTCAGGAGCGGTTGGGAGGGCCCTCTGGCCCTAACCCACCGCGGCTCATTTTTGCCATGCTCTGCGTCTGTACTCCAACTCTCTCAGTGACAATGTCAGTTCCCTTAATCTGACCCATTTTTTTGCGAGAATTGTGGTTTTTGCAATTTGTGTTATCTTTTCCCACACGTGTCTCATGATGGTTCAATGCGGGGTGCTGATTGGGTTCTGTAATTTTGGGGTTCAAATTTGGAGAATTGTGCACCGCATTTTCGCCCATATCCCTCCAGAATCATAGTATCTTTATTTATAGATTTTAAATAGTCTCAATTTACTTCAGACTCTCGATCCCACAACCCAGGTCACCCAATGAGGTTATATAGTCATTCTTTCTTCTCTACTTCCAAAGTCAGAATAGGCAGTCAGGACAACCCATCAGCATCTGATGGTAAGCACCTGCATGATGAACAATGGAAAATCAGTAATTCTGCAATCTTAATGCCCAACGAGAGAATCTCCCGTCAGGATCCATCATATTACTGACCATCCTAAAGAAGAATGGTCAGTAATGACAGTAAAATGGTTACCATAGAAGAAGGGACGGAAATTCTTGATTGCTAGAATTACAGCCAAACACTCCCGCTCAGTTACACTGTAATTTCGTTCAGCTTTGAACAAGGTTTTGCTATAATATGCAATGGGATGGTCCTTCTCCTCATCACACTGAGATAAGATAGCCCCAATAGTGACATTGCTTGCATCAATATGTAATAAAAAAGTCTTATCAAATCAATGATGAATTAAAACAGGTGCCTTAGTCAAGGCAATTCACAGGGAATTAAACGACTGTTCCTGAGCTGAACTCCACTCAAAGGACACTCCTTTTTGTAATAGATAGAATAATGGTTCAGCCATATCAGCAAATTTGGGTATAAATTGCTGATAATACCCAACCATACTGAGAAAGACTTGAACATTTCGCAGAGAGGTAGGAGGAGGAATTTGATGGATATCTTGAAATTTATCTGCGAGGGGTCATATCCCTTTAGCTGATACTTGATGTCCTAAAAACTCCATTTCATTTTGGAAGAATGAGCATTTAGAGGGTTTGAGCTTTAAGGAAGAACTTCAAATTCGACTGAAACTTCTTTTAGATGGCCCAAATGTTTGGTAAAGGTTTTGGAAAACACAGTAATATCATCAAGATATATCAATACACAAGTAAGCTTTTGGTCTCATAACATACCATCCATAGCTCTTTGGAAAGTGGCTGGGGCATTACTTAAACCTTGAGGCATCCAAGTTGGTTCAAATAAACCTTCACTGGATATTAGGGCACAATTAGCTTGGTCTGCTGGGGATAATTCGATTTGCCAGTATCCGCTGGCTAAGTCCATGACTGAAAAGTAAGTTGATCCAGCCAACAACCTAAGAGAATCATCGATCCTAGGTAAAGGATAACTGTCTCATCAAGTGTTAGCGTTCAGTCTTTGATAATCCATACTCACTCGTGAGAACCATCCTTCTTCTTAATCAACAGCAACAGAGAAGCCCAAGGACTATTGGAGGTTTTCAATAATCCAGCCTCCAATAATTGATGCAATTCTTTGGTAACTTGGGCTTCTTCCACTTTAGACTTATGATAGGGCTTGGCACAAAAAGGAAGGTGATCACCAGTTTCAACGGAATGCATTACTCTTTTCATCTTACCAAAGTTGTAAGTATGCTTAGAAAAAATTTCGGAGTATTCTTCTAACAACTGAAGCACTTGTTTCTCTTGGTCACTAGTAGGGTGTTTTCCAATAGCAGGCCCCACCTTAGAAAATCCTGATCACTTCCCAACCCAAAGTCTTGTAGGCTTTCAAAAGGTTTAACATCATAAATCTGAGATATGGTTAATAACTTGACATAAGCAATGGAGTGTTGTTGGTCCACTATCTTGGGTTCATTGGTAAAGTTCGCCAATAAAACAGATAATGATCCTGAATAAGCGTAATCCAATATTCCAGGGCATGGCAACATTTCTTTAACTGAAGGGTTGAAAACGCGCTGGACTTATAATAAATGTCCCTTGGGAATCAAAAAATATAAAGAAGTATTAACAATTACCTGCAATTTTGGTGGAATAATTAGATTTTGGGGGGCGAAAATAGGCATCCCTTTTTTGATATCCACCGAGGTAGTGGGTAATTTTACCTGAGGGTCACCAACATGGTATTGAGTAGAATAAGACCTTTTAGACCCCTCCAACAGACATAACTGACGTCGTGCATGAGCTTGTTTGGACAAAAGTAAGGGAACTCTATACCCCAAGAGAGATAGCAATGAGTCAAGGTAATTAATAATTCCATCAAATTCCTGCAAAAATTGAGTTCCCAATAGTAGGTCGTAACTCAAGTTATCAAGGACAATTGCAGGAATGGTAAAAGTTGGCTTTCCTAATTTTTAGTGGGAGAGATGAAAAGGCTCCACTTGACTGAGTATTCTGAGGTCCCACAGTGCCAAATTCTTCAAAATAGTAAATATCAGGCATTAACTTGATCTGCTTGATTAATTTTGATGAGACATAATTCACTGAAGATCCTGTATCAATGATAGCTTTGGCCTTGACTTGATTCACTCGGAAGTCAATATGGGTGATAGTGCTTCCAAACTGAGAGTATAATGGCAACAATGAGGGCAAGGAACAAGAAGAATGTTCATCTTTATTATACTTGACGGGGCTTTGAAGTTCTTGTTGCACACTCATATCATTATCAGGATGAAAAATCTTATTGGTTTTATCCCTTTCCTTCTTCTCATCCGCTTCTTTTTTTAAACAACTGTCCTCTGTATGGAAATATTGGTAACAGTAGTCACACTGAATCGCTCTAGTATTCTCAGGCACAGCGTAAACTCTAGGGCAACTAGGTCTTGGAGAATAATAAACTTGGGGTTTCTCCAAAAATTAATGAGGCAATTCTAACAAGGCCTCCTTGATGTCTAATATACTTCTGAAATCCTTCTTTATGCTAAGAAAGTATACTTGCAACTGAGTCCTGGAAATAAAAGCAGACATAATGGCAGTAATCGCATCATCCAAATTTAACTGATCACAGGCCACCAAAGTTTGAGCTTCCCAATAGAACTGATGAGAAAAATATTTTTTGATTCATTCCGTGGGGGCTGTAGACCCATAAAAGCCTGTTTTTGAGAGGATAAAGTTTTCTCACTTCTGAATTCTTTGATTAACGCCTCTTTGACCTGCGACCAAGTAGTCCAAGTCATTAAGTGGGGTACCATGATATTCTGGTCCAATCAATTGAGACAATTAGGCAATTAATTCATTTTCTGATGATCTGTGGCCTCAAAAAGAACCTTCTCATATAGATAGAGAAAATAGTTAATGCTGCCTTCCCCACGAGAGTACTTGTCTTTAAATACTGGTTTGAAACTCATTGGAGCATTGGCCATCAAAACATGTACCCCAGGATGTTCAGATTGAGTAGAAACATAAGAGTTGGAATCAGAAACTTACGAAGAAAAAGGAGTATAGGGTCCAACAGTCTCAGTATGAATTTCGCCAATCCATTGATTAACTCAACATGCCCCATTTTTTCATCCAACAAACGAGATAGTTCTTAAATTTGCTCCTGCTGAGAATTGTTCTTAAATTCCAATGTTTCAACTTTGGCTTGGAGTATCTCGCCTTTTGATTCATAGGCCTGAAACAGGATATTGGTGCCCTTTTCTCATTTACCCAGATTACTCAGTTCATTAGAGAGAGACTGAAGCGACAGGAGAGGATCAATCGTTATCCCTTCAGGAATTATGTTACATTCCTTGGCCACTTAGTAAAATTGGTCACATATGCGGTCCATCATGCTCAATAGAGAGTCAACTTGTTGAAGGATCCTGAATACCCATCAGCGGCTGGGGGTCCCTGAGGTCCATCAACACCAGGAGGTCCACGTAGACCTACGCCCCAGGTGGACCATGGGGTCCTTCAACCCTGGAGGACCCATAGCGCCAGAAGTTTTTTCTACTTCAATGACTCAGGATTAAATTCCCAAGTACAATTGTTCCAATTGAGGAAGACAATTTCTGATTTCTTTTTCCATTGCTTGATTCTGCTCAGAAAGGTGAGAAATTCCCACTTTCTATTCTTGCTGAATTTCCCAGACTCATTGTGGAAACTGTGATTCAACAAAGCTAGACCTCCCATCGCCAAGCTGAATAAGCTATTGATGTACTTCATTTAAAAAGGTCAAATTTTTTAAGATGGCATCTCAATTATCTCTGTTAAATTCAGAGGCAGATTTGAAAAACTTGGTAACATAATTATTCAAGGACTGAAGTCCTTCCAGTAAATTGAGCATCCCTTGATGATGCATTCCCACAACTGGTAATAGATGGTATAGGGTAGGGTGTACTAACTGGTGTAATTATTTCTCGGTGCTAATTTTGGCATTTGGGAGGTTTGCAATACTTATTGCAAGATAGAGGGTACAGCAATAGAACGAGATTGGGTGGAACGGATCCCAGGAATTAATGCTCACTCAAGCATTTAATTAATAATATTTTGTAAAACCTCAGGAGGGATTTGAAAATTCGTGGTAAAACTTATATTAGGATTAAAAAAATCCAAATTGGCACAGAATTCCAAAGTGGATGGTAATCTTGGGATTTCAGTTCTAGATGAACAGACCTATCATAAAATACTGCCTTTCTCATGGTCTTGAGCTTCTTCAGGCGAAAATTGATTCCATAATAGTGACAGATGTGTTCATGGTGCATAACTAAGAGTAGCCCCTGCAGTGACCACCACTCTGGAAGTTTTGAATTACACTTCCAATGGGGTAGGTTTTCTCCCAAAGTTACTTTTAGTGGATTCTCCAAAAATCAATAAATTAACGTAAAAATACATGTTATAATTCAACCTAATCTTTATTAAAAGGATGGATATTTATAGGTTTTGATATGGTTTATAATCTATCAGTGCTAATTTATTGCTGAGCGATTGAATCTTCAATCAATTAATTGGGATGAAGCTTGTCGTTCTTATTAAGGTTGATAGATTGAGATAAATTAACTCTCCTTCCAATGAATCCAGGAGAATCAAGGGAGTAGAATCTCCAGAGGCAAGAGAATTTGGCGAAATCCTGACAAATGAGTTAAAGATATTGTTGTACAAAGAATAGATAGAAAATCGCCTCAAATTAAGTAATTATTGAAATTAACAAATAAAGAATTTCCAGAACCAATGAGATACAGAAAATTGAATTACTAAGCCAAGGAAGTGGTATCATCCAAAGTCACTGAGATATAGGCGAGATGAGATGATTGACAAAAAAGGTTGTTAATAGTTTAGAAGTGAGGAGAAAAGCGAGGATCTGCTGTAGTATAATATATTAAATAAAAGAGGATTGTGGGAGCGAGTGCTCCATATTTAATTGAAGTCTATTTTGTTGTTTTGAGGACAATGATCATCTTATTGTTGGTCCTATTGCTCAATGGGCTGAACCCTGTGCAAAAACCTTTACGGCGTGTCTTAACAATTCCGCCAACTTTATAACTGAAGCCATATCAGAAGGTAAGGAAGCTTTAGGGAAACTTTTGTCTGGAACCCACTTTAGCTGGTGGACCATGGCAGACAGCATTGGGGTAGGAGCATCTGTGACGTGGGACATAAGGAGGTATAATTGTGGGTTTTCTTCGTTTATGAGGCCAGTGGTGTCCCGTCACCTTAAAATATTGAGCAAGTTGATGCTTAGTGAAAGTGATGAGAGCCAGCACACAAGTGAAAGACTTGATGCGGCTGTGGGTTTTAGTATAGGCATGGTAAAAAGAAAAGTTAATTGCCACATTGATGCAAGCGTGGCTCACACGAAAAGTGAGCTCCTCAATTTCATATATTGCATCTTCCTCAAAATCTTGAGGAAAATTGTGGATAGGAATACCCATAACCAGGTTTCCATTGCCCCATGAAGTTGTTGCGGAGTAATGTGTTGGCAGGAGCTGCAGCGGCTTTGACTGCCATTTTATTTATATTTAAAAATGGATAACCATTTTTAGTACAAAAACGGTGGGGGCACAATTTAGGAGGATTGACAAAAAACTCTACCAATGCAAAATCTGGTTTAACATTATATTACCTGTCATTTTTGTCAATATAATCAAGGCACTTAAAAGGATTTGACTTGGATAACGCTGGCCCAGCCACCAGATTTGGCAAGTTGGCTGACCTGATTGGCCATTAACTGTTAACCATGACAGCTCAGCTGAAACTGTATCAGCCATTAGCTTTGGTTGGCGTGATTTGCCCAAATTTAAAAAAATTAAAATTATGATTGGCTGCGGCTTTGGAAGCCATGCCAGAATTTGCTGATGTTGGGGGCATGAGAATCAAGCCCCGCTCAAAAAATTTGGGTGCAACAGCCACGCCAAGCCAAAACCAGAGGGATGAAGTGGTGGAAGCAGCGGAGGTAAAAACTTTGATCCTCTTCTACTACAGTTATTTTATTCTAAAACATGACTTGATGCCAAGTTGTAGATTTTATCATAAGAGGCTTTTAGGGCATCATAGATTGCCATGTGACACTGCTTTTCCTCATGATGCACTCCTAACAGATTTATCATATGGAACATGCCCAGGTGGGAAAATTTTCAGATGTATGTAGTCAGAAAAGTTAGTTAACTGTAATTATCTAGGAGAGTTCCATCCAAATAAAGTAACATAGGATAGTCCTCAACAGAAAAACTCTTTCACATGATGCAATGTCCTAAGGTTTAAATATGCACGTGTTAAAACTCTAACTTTACCATAAGTTCAAGTAATCCGCCAACATTCTGTTATAACAACGTGGCTGATTATTTTCCTTCAAACCTTATAGAAGGAGTCTATCCATCCTGTCATCCTCTTCACCATTCCCATTATTGATCATCCAGTAACGCTAGAGGCAGGTTTGTCTTCTATCTCAATCATTGAAGATGATAGTTTGTAGTGTACAGGATCCCCAGTAGTAAGCACAATTTTTGAAATATTGGTAATGGTGCTGCTTGCAGCTGTTTACCCTCAGGATTCAACGATACTGACAGTTATGTAAGATAAAAATTTGACAACGATATATTATAGTTGAGGCCTAAGGTAGACCATAATTATTATTGGTAATGAACAAAGAAGATAGATATAGTTAATGATATTTTATTTATTAATGAGGGTTTTTTATACTCCCTTGATATAAGAAAGCCATAGATTTCTCTAAGGATCAAGACTATGTCACACAACATTTCATATATAAAAGGAATTTCATTTACTATGGTAATAGTGAAGATCACATGGTGATGAGTGGGCTTTATTGTTCTTCCTTTGTTTTATTGACTTGTTGAAAATTGCAAGAAATTAGATCTAGGGTATTTTTTGGGGTTTTATCTTTATGTTTATTAGTGTTCATGCTGATTTACTGAATCTGAAGAGTAGTTTAAACTTAATTAATGTCTTAATTTTGATATTATTCCTATTCAAACTGATGATTTTTTTATCCAAGGTAACACTGTTTGACAGCTCAGAGATTTGGTTGATATGACCTAAGGTTTGGGCGACACCTCAAGTTTTGGTTTGATCAGATATATTGGTGGTCAGTTGCTGGTGGTCATAGGAGGGCGTTCAGCCCAAAATATCAGTATTGGCATGACAGGGATAAAATCTGAGAAAGTCTTACATGCAAGAGTATAAGCAAAGTATACTGTGATCGTTTATTGTAATTTTGAGCAGGCTTTTATAGCTGATCAACACAAATTTTGCAAAGATAAAGGGAATTTCTGGGGTTTCAAAGGGAAATCATATGAAAATGAATAAATGATGATAGGGATAAGATAGGGAGGGGACATCTGCTGATAGATTGGTGATTTCAGCGGTAACGTGACACTCCCCTTTATTAGCATGCTGATTTTCCTAAAATTGAGGTTGGGGGTCTCAGAAAATTAAATCTAAGTTACTCATAGTGAAATTGTAGTCCTGTGGAGTTTCTTTGGCAGTTTTTCAAGTTGGGTTGGCTGAAGCTATATTTTGTAACGGCAGAATATCCTTGGGTGAATGGTAACTCTGAGTAAAAATTGGTAAGGTGGTGTTGGGGATGATTCCTAAAAGCTTGGTAGGTGTGACAGGTGGTGAATGTGGATATCAAATCTTCAGTCATTCTTTTTGGTAGTATCCAAGGGAGAAATGGGTAGTAAAGGCAATTTGGCTTCCCCTAGGACAATTAGGGAGTCAAAAGTTGAAGGCAACAGTTAGGCGTTCTTCTCAGGCACCATGGCTACTAGAAAAATCAGGGCGGTTAAGAGGGGTGATTTGGCTTGGTGGCTGATTCCCACTCTCATCTTAGCGTTCACAAACTGAAGCTAGTTGATAGGGGCATTAAACTAGGTCAGTGTCATAGATGTCATGGTGGCATTGGTCCCCACTTGGTAAAGTGGCAGAGTCAACATCTTGTTCAAGCACCTCCTCATAATATTGGGATAATTGGTATAAATCTCATTCTTGAGATCCTATAAATGCTTGGAACCTCAGGTTCATTGGAAAACTTTGGTTTACATATAAGAGATAATCTGAGAAGGGGGCTGATCCAGGCTGAGGGAGTGTGGGAGTATCCAATAGACAATGCTTACATCCCTTGGTCAATTAGTATATACCATCAGTCATTCTCAAAGTTGGCAATGATTCAAAATTTTCTTTGAGGGTTGACGGGATAGTAGCATCTGGAAATAATCATGATCAAGAACAATGACATCATTTGATCATGCTTTCTGGAAATCATGACATGTAAATTGAACACCTGCCAAACAGGGATGTTGAGAGCCACCAAGCATCAGGAAGACAAGGTCACTATGAAGGATATCCTAGTAGTTGATATCAAGCAGGAACTTCTAAGTGATAATGTTGGCAGATGATCCTAAATCCAAAATGATTTGGATAGCATATCCAAAATGGGAACCTTGAGTGGGGTGCTCCTTGGTTGGTAAAAAGGGCTTTGGCTTCTGGTTACATTTTGTAGGTGGATAAGGCCAATGCTTTAGTGTAAATCTTGACATAAGGCAGGGATCAACTTGCATAAATAAACAAGAGAACTAGGATTATATTATCCTTCAAATCTTATTGTCAGAAATTACCCTCAGGTTGATATGGTGTAAATGGTTGAGCTGGGGCTAATTTGAGAGGCAACATAAGGGGGTTCTGATTGGGAAGATTTTTCAGAACTTGTTGGCTGGGTCATGTTCACATTATAATGGAAGTTGGGGATATTTTGGGTGACATGGGTTGGTATTGTGAATTTCCATTTTTTTGATTTGTTTTGATGATTGATGACAAAGTCAGGTAAAGAAAATTCCTGGGTTTTAGATTGACTGTGGATTCCTGTCATGAAAGCGGCAAGTTAAGTTTATATTGGCCTGCCAGTCTGGATGCTGAAACACCCAAATGGCAAGCCCAAATGCCAGAGGCACTTCTGTTTGTATGACATTGATTTGAGCTAGGAGAGATTTGCCAGTGGGCGCCAATAGGTCATAAATGTGAAAAAAAACCTGCCAACAAACTAGGCTATTATGGCCTCAGGGCCGGCGGGTTTGTAGGTTGGAAAAAATTGGATAAGTTTGGTTGGTTTGAGTTTAGTCATAGTAAAAAATGGATTTTGGGAAACGGGATTTTATTTCGATTTTTAAGAATAGAAAATCAACGTCACTTTTCTCAGTGTGTTATGACTGTTTAAATAGACAATTGATTTAGGGAATATCTTAGTAAAGATCAGATCAGGGCCCTCAAAGATCCATATAACTAGCAAACTTTGATTTGGGGGAAATTAATTTACTTTGTACTGAAAAATTGTGGGTGGTGGGCCATGTCACTGTCCGTTTGCCCTTGGACACCCAAATTGTAGTTTCAACAAGTTTCTGACAATTAGTGTGATGGCATCTCACCCAATGGGCAACGGAAACCTCTCAACGCCACCCCACATAGGGGCGGTCTAAGAGGTCAGGAATGGGTTTGGGATACCCAACCCGCCCATACCCATTCGCTTTGGTGTCCGTTCAGCTAAGAAAGATGCAATGAAAAACAATCCTAATTTTTGAGGAAAGGATTTCAGGATAGTGCAACATTTGACAATGAGGATATTTTCCTGTCAGCTTTGTCCCCAATGTTTTTGAGGGGAATTTCAAATTGCAACAAAATTTCTCAATAGCCCAATGACATTAAGATTTTAACCAAGGTATGTTGCTGGAAACATTCTTATTAAGAGGTACACATCCATCAGGCTTTGCCCCAACGTTTTTGAAGCATGTTTTGAACTGAAAACAACATTTCCCAATGGCCCAATGCCATTGGCAAATTTTGATAAGAATTTGACCCTAGCTTTCCCATTTACTGAATGTGCAAGCTCATCAGGCTTCATTATGTTGTGGAGATGGCAGAAGAAGTTTAGACAGGCCTGCCAGTTGGGGTGCGTAAGCACCCAAAAAGCAAGCCAGAATGCCAGAGGCATTGCCAACCAAGCGACTTGATATGGAGCCGAGCATTGGTAAATGACAAAGTGTTGGTACAGCAACATGGTGAGAATGATCCTGAAGATGAACCACACTGAACCCACTCCTGACCCAGGGGGTCTTGCTGCAGGGGGTGGAATCACTGAGATAGTCTTGATGATATCCTCAGCATATGGAGCCATTTCAACTGGGGAGGTAAGGAGACAGATTCTCTCTTGCAATTGGTGGACATATGGCCACAAGATTCCTGTGTATTGCTGCCGGAAGTTAGTGATCATGGGGTTGTAGAGCTAAAAATATTGGACTTGCTGAACCCAAATGATGATGGAGGGGGCCATAGTGACCAAGAGTACTGGTAGAGCCCATCTGGTATAAAGACCAACAGGCCACCAGGGAAATGCTTTCAGGGATGCAGTTGGAAGAAATAATAAAAAAAATTTAGTTTTTTTTGGTAAAAAGTTATTGAAGGAAAAGGAAGAAAATAGACCAACAATCTTCTCAGTGCCATGCAGCTGATTAAATAATGTTTCGATTGGGGTAGTGACAAGCCAGGATTGGGTACTGCAATTTTGACCTAACTGGCGAATTGTTTGGGAATGAGCGGAATTATTCCTTGAGAACTGACATCACAAAATTCGGCGGTGGGCTGAGTCACTGTCAGTTTTACCTCAATCGTCTAAACCAGGGCTCAACTACATTTCTGACAGTTGGTGTGATAGTGTTTGGCCCAATGAGCGATGGGAATCCCCCAAGGCCATCCCACATAGGGGCAGGTCCATTTGGTTGGGAATGGGTTTGGGATGCCCAACCCGCCCACGCTTGGTCACTGAACCATCTGTTCAGTCAATGGCATCACATCGGCCACAACGCCCAAATTACCAACAGATGGCTTTGAACCCTCATCGATGGCGCCTGATGTTAGTTCTATTGGCGTATTAATTTAATTGAAATTTTTGGGCATTCTGACTGATACCTCAGTCTTCATGCCTTTCAAGCCATTTGAGATTTGGGCATCAGCTAGATTGCCACTCGAATTAGATCTGACCAAAATTCAATTTGACAATCTCAGCGCAGATTTTTCTAATTCCCTGCAACAGTTCTGCCAAGGTGAGTGTGGGTACTGGGGGTGGGATCTGAAGTGGAAGAGCTGTTACCCACTGCTCATCTACTACAAGAGCGAGATCACCCTGAGTAATGAGGAGTACCACCATCCTCTTTGGTGTCTTTTTACTTAGGAATGGGAAGATGGCCCAATCAAGAGCCAGGGGACGTTCCCCAGGACTTACATTACCCTTTCCTTTTTCCAAAGGAAGGGCACCACCACTGGGAAACTGCACCAGAGCCACATTCTTGTGTGCCTTGGGTAACTTGATAGCCATAATCATCGTGACTTTCTGGGGGTGGGGAGCCTTGGGGTAGGATGTATGGAAAGCTTTGACCAGATCCTTGCAATTCGCGCAATTGCGCGCCTTGACCCAACTATTTTCATAGGCTAGATACCCTTTCCAGGTCACTAGATATTGGATGGAATGTTGCGACTTCCAGGATGCCAGGATGGCGACTACATCAGATTCTTCCCCATCATTGACGATGATTGGTTCTGGTTCCATGGGAATTGCACCCTTGAAGGGCGACAGCTGGGAAACATGGAAAACAGGGTGCTGCTTCCAATGTGCAGGAAGCTTCAGTCGGAACGCCCTGTTACCCAATACCTCCTCCACTAAATAGGGCCTGAGCGCTTACTGACAAACTTGTGGGAAGGGGTTTGAATTTGCAAATGACGGATATTGAGCATGATGTAGGAGCCCACCATAAAATCATGACCTGGAAGGTGCTTACAATCTGTAAACTGCTTATAGTCATTGATGGCTTTGGTAAGGTGTTCCCGCACTGAAAGCTTGAGTCAATCAGATATGGGCAGCGTGGTCCGCGGCAGATTGAACCTCAGGCTGCAAGCACAGCCTGACTGTAAATGAAGGGTTATAACCCAACGTTGCTTCATAAGGGGAAAGCCCCATGGATGCGTGGGTCCAGTTATTGTAAGCAAATTGAGCGAGGGGCAAGTCACTGGCCCAAGTATCCTGCGCTGCTGCAGCATAGCAACGCAGGTACTGTTTGAGGACTTGATTAACCCACTTGGTCTGTCCGTTGGACTGAGGGTGATATACCATGAATCAACAGGGGGATATTTTCAGGATTGAGAGGAGTTCACTCCAAAACCGCGCGAAAACTGTGAACCCCAGTCACTGATGATTTCCTAGGGAAGACAAAACATCAAAAACATATGGCGTATGAAAAGATGGGAAGTTTCTTCCAATGTAATCACAGAAGTACAAGGGATAAAAAGGGAAAATTCCGTGAAATTGATCCGCCACTACCATCACCGCTGTGAACCCATTAGAACAGGGGAGTTCAACAATAAAGTCCACAGACACTGAGGTCCATGGACCTTCCGCCTGCTGTAAGGGGTGCAGGAGGCCATCTTTTCTGGAGCAATCTGACTTGGCCCTAGCGCAAGTAACACAATTGGCGATCCAAGCTGGGACCTCTTTGGTCAGTCCATCCCAATTAAAAGGTCACTTGATCAAATTGATGCATTTCTTGTTACCAGGATGTCCAACCGTGGGGGGATCATGATGTGCATGGAATACCTCCGATCAGAAGGAGGGGGGAACCCAAATGTTAGAATGGAAGTAAATGAGTCCCTCTTCTAAGGAGTATAGGGAGTGTTTGTGACTTGAGTGAACCAACTTCTTGACCAACTCCACGCCCTCAGGGCAAGCCATTTGACCAGCTAAAACCTGAGCAAATAACAGGGCGTCGGGAGCCAATGCAATGGAGAAACAACAAGGGGAACGATTGACAGAATCTGAGTGGCAGGAATCACAGTAATGAGATCCACTTCCTCAGGTTCCAAGGGACAGTGGGCGTGACTGCGGATTAGGATATTGGGAAGTACATTGAGCGCACCTTTAACAAATTCATATTTAAAGTTAAAACTGCACAGGTCCTGATAGGTTTGGGCCTGCCGATGTGCCAATTTTTGGGGTTTGCGGAAATACAAAAGGGCCTGGTGATCCATACGGAACATTAATTCATGGCAGGCACCCTGCAACAGATACCGCCAATGAGTTAATGCCCATGCAACAGCTGCCAATTCCTTGTCGTAAATGGCCCAAGACTGCTCCATGGCTGTGAACTTTCAGAAAAAGTAAGCGACTGGATGTTCAAGACCATCATGCTCTTGAAGCAACACCGCTCCCACTGCTACCAATGAGGCATCACATGCAACAATGTATGGTTTGGTGGGATCAGCATGTTTCAAGATAGGCGGAGACATGAACACCTCCTTGATCAATTTGAATGCCTGCTGATATTTGGGCGTCCAACAAAATGGTACATTTTTCCCAGTAAGGGTGTGGAGCGGTGCGGCCAACTGGGAAAGTGATGAGGAAAATTTTTTTAGATGATAGTTCCCAAGAAACTCCAAAGTTGTTTCTGCGTAGTCAGAGTTGGCCATTCTCAGATTGCATCTAACTTGTTGGGAGGGATTGTGACACCATCTTTAAGAACCAGGTTCCCGAGGAAAGTAACCTCCTCCTTATAAAACTCACACTTGGAAGCTTTGAGGAACAACTCTGCTTTATGAAAGGCGACCACCACTGCTTCCAAGTCAGTAGCATGTTGTTTGGGAGTTGGGGAGTGAACCAGGATATCATTAATGTATGCAAATGCACAGGTAAATTGGAGATCACCCAGTACATTGTCAATCATCCATTGAAATGTAGCGGGAGCATTCTTCAGCCCAAAGGGCATTACACGAAATTGAAAAATGCCTCACTTCATTCAGATCGCGGTTAACCATTCCTGCCCTTCCATTACCCGAATTTGGTTGAAAGCGTTCACCAGATCCAGCTTTGAGAACACACGGGTTTGGCGATTGCCTGGCCGATTGTCTGCTCCAGAGTCAATGGGTAGGGATCAGAAACTGTTATTTTATTCAAATGACCGTAATCCATTCAGGGATGGAGAGAACCATCTGATTTTTGGCAAAAACGATGGGAGAGGCAACGGGTGAGGTCTCTTTGAACGGCCAACCTTTTTTCAACATATCATCCAACCAGGTATTGAGTGCAACTTCTTCCTCCGCTGTATGGGGATACAACGGACAGTTGATGTTCACCAACTCCATGTTTGTTCAAAACCCACAATCATACCTAGAGTGCTTAGGCAGGCGATACGCCTTTTCCATATTGAAGATTCTCCAATATCACATTAAGCTTTTGGGGAAATTGGCCGGAATGCCCACAGAAGTAACCAGGGTAGTGATAGATCTGGTTCCTTGTACCATCTTGAGGGTGTTGATCAGAAGGAACTCTCCCTCCAAATCATCATTGGGAAATGATAACATATTAGACTCTAAATGAATCTTCACATGCTGTCATCGCCACCGCCCCACACCTAAGCTTACCAGAAACACCAAGTTCAGCATAGCCAAAAAATGATCGCAGAAGCTGAACTGGTGGATTGAAAAGTGTACCAGTCGGTGAACAACATATGAGGACTGATAAGCAGATGAGGCCACCATTACTGAGGAGCCCACATCCATTTCCAGTTTTAATTGTTGTGCCAACTCAACACTCATGAAGTTCCTTACAGCTCCAGTATCCACCAGAGCTTCAAAGGAAACATGATGCGGGCCAACACTGATCTTCATAGGTACAAGGAAATAAGCGAAGTTCAGTTTATTGGAAGATTAGACTGACTCATTTGTAACTGAAGAAATAATGGGTATATCGGGGGTAAGATTGGGGTCCTTTGCTGGAGCAAAAATTGGAAGTACGAGGGCAGAGGAAACAATTTCCTACATCTGGTCTTGAACAGAATCATTGATAGTTAACTCTGCAACTGCCAACTCGGACTCAGGGGTTACAGCATGATTGGTACCCAAGTCTACCGCTAATTCAGAGACAGGCGCGTCATCTGCATCTTTGTTGGGTAATCCTATCATAAAATTTCCCTTCTGATGACGGGAAACATGGCGGGGGAAGGCATTGATAGTAGTTGCGGTGGCACATATTTGATCTACTGATCATTGGATGGTAGACCAGGCCACATGACGAGTGGAACCCAAATCCAAGCCTGAACTAAAGACTGCCTGAAGCATATTGATAGATAGACCCAACGCGGGGGCCAGTTCATGAAAGGTAGAAATCAAGGAAACCAAGCTAGGGGCTTCAGACATGGCATAGATCAGTCTGAATAAGTGGTCTGATTGGGACACAGGGGTTTTTAGGGCGGCCAACATGACAGCCATCAGTGGGGTGAAGTCTCCTGCTTGTGAGGAAGAACGCAAATGACCTCTCACCCAACGGCGGGCATCCACATCCACAGCGTCTAACAACGCGAGCCCTTGTTGGGAATGAGATAATGCAGAAGCGTTATTAAGTGCAAATGTGTACAGCAATTGCACTTTGGCGAGCGCGTTGAGAACTTGATTAGTGATCTCCTGGGAGGTGACACTCAATATTCCCTCTGGGCTGAAGGAAGGAGGAGATTCAATCTGCGCAGCTTGGGTGGCTTGAAGAAGATTTCCCAAGGTAGAGCGAATACTTCTCCCAAAGTGGGAAAGTGACCAAACAAACAGCAAACAGCAAAATACTGATTGCACATTCATTTGGTAGAGAGTAACCACTGCGGCGTCCAGTTTTAAGAACAAGGTGGAAGTGGCTGGAAGTAATGATTGGTCAATTATGTCATTGAAACGGCAGAAGAAGTTTAGACTGGCCTGACAGTTGGGGTGTGTAAGCGCTTAAAAAGCAAGCCAGAATGCCAGAGGCATTGCCAACCAAGTGACTTGATATGGAGCAGGGCATTGGGAAATGATGAAGTGTTGGTGCAGCAACATGGTGAGAATGATCCTGATGACAAACCACACTGAACCCACTCCCAACCCAGGGGGTCTTGCTGCAGGGGTGGAATCACTGAGATAGTCTTGATAGGATCCTCAGCATATGGAGCCATTTCAACCGGGGTGGCAAGGAAACAGATTCTCTCTTGCAATTGGTGGACATATGGCCAAAAGATTCCCATTTATTGCTGCCAGAAGTTAGTGATCATGGGGTTGTAGAGCTAAAAATATTGGACTTGCTGAACCCAAATGATGACGAAGGGGGCCATAGTGACCAAGAGTACTGGTAGAGCCCATCCGGTATACAGACCAACAGGCCACCAGGGAAATGCCATCAGGGATGCAGTCGGAAGAAATAATAAAAATTGTTTAGTTTTTTTGGTAAAACTTTAATGAAGGAAAAGGAAGAAAATAGACCAACAATCTTCTCAGTGCCATGCAACTGATTAAATAGTGGTCAATTGGGGTAGTGACAAGCCAGGATAGGGTCCCACAATTTTGACCTTACCAGTGAATTGTTCAGGAATGGGCGGGTTTGTTCCTTGAGAACTGACATTACAATATTTGGCGGTGGGCCAAGTCGCTGTCAGTTCAACCTCAAACGTCTGAACTGGGGCTCAACTACATTTCTGATGGTTGGCGTGATGGCGTTTGGCCCAACGAGTGACGGGAATCCCCCAAGGCCACCCCACATAGGGGCAGGTCCATTTGGTTGGGAATGGGTTTGGGACGCCCAACCCACCCATGCTCAGTCGCTGAACTATCCATTTGGATAATGGCATCACATCAGCTGCAATGCCCAAATTGCAAACAGAGGGCTTAAAACCCTCATTAATGGCGCCCAATGTTAGTTCTATTAGCATATTGATTGAATTGGAAGTGTTGGGCGTTCTGACTGATACCTCAGTATTCATGCCTTTCCAGCCATTTGAGATTCGGGCATCAGCCAGATTGCCACTCAAATTAGATCTGACCAATTTCAATTTGACAATCTTGGCGTAGATTTTGCTAATTACCCGCAACAGTTTTGCTGAGGTGAGTGTGGGTACTGGGGGTGGGATCCAAAGTGGAAGAGCTGTTACCCATCTCTTGTCTACTATGTGAGCGAGATCCCCCTGAGTAATGAGGGGTACCACCATCCTCTTCAGTGTCTTTTTACTCAGGAATGGGAAGATGGCCCAATCAAGAGCCAGGGGATGTTTCCCAGGACTTACACATTACCAATGAGTTTAAGGCTTCCAGATCTTCAATTCCAGGGTTCAATGCCATCAGCTTCATAAGATCCTTTTGGTCTATGGAGGTGGCAGCTTACAATGATTTTGGCGCAAACTTTCTCAATTTTCCAAACTAATTCAGTGGAGGTGATTGGGGACAGGTGGTGAGAACTTCAAGGGGAGGGCTGTTACCCATCGCTTGTCTATCACATGGGCGAGATTGCCCTGTGAGACAAGAGGGACAGCTGCCCTTTTTTGCCACTTTTTTTTATTAAGAATGGATACACCACCTGATCCAGGAAGAGGGGACACTTCCACGGACTTACAATTTTTATCATATTCCTCCAATGAGATACCATGGGGTTCATCCATCTTCAGGGATCCAGCATTCAGCAAATCATCACCCTTCACTTTCTTTTGGAATTTTGGGTAGCACTTTTGAGCTCATATTCTTTCAGATATTCAGAATTTGATAATTCTTGAATCTTCATTTTTCTTTAGAAAGTCAAGGGTACCATTGAACTTGTAGGTTCTTCAATTCTTTGTCATTTGGCAGCGTATTTCTTCTAAAAAGTAAGGACAACTGATCATATTTATCTGAGGGAGCTTCATCCACATACTGAATTTGTCACAAAGGTTTTCAAGTTGGGGTATCCTCAATCATTATTTTGCGCTGGAATTCTGGGATGAGGAGAATTAGATGGGTGACTGGAGAGGCAAGTTGGCAGGTCATGAGGTAGGTATGGCCCAGGTTTGTTGCTCTCCTTATTAAGGACAACATTCAACAAGATAGCTTAAATGCACTTAACACAAGGGACTCTGCATTAGCGGAAATGATACCCCAGTTAGCCACAATTAAAATATTAAATTTTGTTGTAGAGCCTCTGCCCCTGAACTGACGTGTTCAATTGCTTAATTTATTTTGATGAGGGCATGTATTTGTTAATTAATATCCAAAGGCTTATTAATGTTGGGAATAAAGTATATTATCTTTAGTGTCAAAGGTATCCAAATCTTAGGAATCTAAATTTACTACAGCATAATTTTAGGGTTGATTTTGGCAGAGGGTTACCATACTTGCGTAGTTTTTGCAGAAGTTAATAAATTGATCCACATAAGTCAGTTGTACTAGGTATACTGCATTGAGGTAAGGGTTTTTGAGGGCATCAAGGAGCTAATCAAGGAGTTGCTGATTGACTTCCTTGCAGTGCTGGTAGGTAATATTTCCCCAAAGACCCATAAGTTCATCAAATTTGGCAAGAAATTTTATGATACTTGAAAATTCTGGAGGTGAAGCCATTTGACTTTTGCAGAGTTGAGAGGCAAAATAAAAAATAAATTTTTCTCCAGAATGAACTTGTCATGGGTTTAAGATTTGAAAGTCAGGTTGGTGCTATACAATCTTTAAGCAGTTCTGGTGAGCAGGCTGGTCACTTTTTGCAAACATAGTGGGAAGCTGAGCCCATGGTTGTCTCCTCAAGAGTTATATTTTTCAATCATTCAGCAATAATCCCATGGTTAATCTTCTTGAGATTCTGTTTGGTGCAGGTCTGCATAAAGTAGACGATGGTCACTTGGTCAGTAGATATATTGATTATAGGCTCTGGGGTGTCATCCCTAGCAAGATCACTACTTTGTTGCAATAGCTCAATAATCCCATGTTAATTAAGACCTAAGGTTCAGGTGACACCTCAGGTTTTTATTAATCAGCCATATTGGTTGTCTGCTGTTGGTGATCTCAGGTGAGCATTAAGCTCAAACATCAGTATTGGCATGGCAGGGATAAAAACAAAAAAGGACAAACATGAAAAGGTATAAGCAAAGTATTTATTGATAATTTATTGAAAATTATATAGGAGATACCCCAGTGGTTGAGTATGGACTCACTACCACTGCCTCCCCAAGTTTGATCCTGGTAGATGAGCTTTGGGTAGGGAACGATTATGACTGTGTTGGTTTTGTGCACCAATGCCCTGAACTGAGTAGAAAATAGCAAGGCGGCCCAAAAAGTTCCCAGCCTATCATATGCTGCATGTGAAGGTTTTCTGGGTTTTATCCTCCTTTCCCATTTACTCAATTCCCTTAATTGGTTCAGTATTGTCCCCAGGTTAGCCCACCTTGAATAAAATTTAAAAATTATTGAAAATTATGAGAAGGCTTTTATACTTATCAACTGAAAATTTGCAAAGAAAAAGGGTATCTTTGGGGCTTCAAAGGGAGAGCAGAAGAAAATGAACTAATGGGGATAAGGTAATATAAAGGAGGGGACATCTACTGATGGATTGGTGATATCAGTAGTAATATGACAATGTTTTTAGAATCAAGATAAGCGATTTATGATTTTAGATAGTTAACCTATCAGAGCTCTCTATTTTTTCATTCTGACATAACTTGCTAGAAATCAATTGGTCAGAAATTAAAATGATATATACAATTGGTAAAGATTTAATAATTTTATCCAATCAGTTGGCTTGGAAATAAGTTCATTTCAGTCAATTTGGCTAAACATTAGCTCCTGATTGGTGGAGAAATTATTTCCACCCTTCAGAAACCCCTTCAGGTATATAAAAGGGGTTGTTTTTCAATTAGATGGCACTACTAAATTTAGTTAGTGTGAGGGTGAACTTTGGAACTAGTTCATCTAATTCTCTTAGTAGTTCCTTTAGATTTTTTAGAATTAATCAAACTATTTGACATCTGGATATTCTTCTCAACAAGGTGAACATATAAATGGCCGACAGTAGCTGAAGCCAGCTTACACCAAAGATGCTTTAGTGTGCCACTGAGCTACTGGCAGTATTAGATACTACTACATGATTCTTTATTATTGCGAATAAAAACCCTATTAACATTAAAATGTTTTTCTTTTGTGAGTTTTGATAAGGTTCCTGTCCTAAACAATACCTTGTAATTTTTGTGCTACAACCTGTGCACCTGAAATACGACGCTCCAGCACCGATTTCAACACAGTTTATCTAATTATAATTGATGTGTAGAGTTAGCTTAATTCCATCTATACATATAAAGTACTTTTAAGATACATTAGCAGAAACCAAAGTTAAATTAGCTATCATTAGGACTTATGTCACATTCCAAATCTGGTTTAAAGAAGAATTTATACAACAAAGGTACAGATCTAGAAAAAATAAATGTAATGACTAGATTTTAGTTAATTGGAGCTCTTGAGTGAAAGTGGCAATTTAGCTTAGTTTCAGTTGATGGATGCAGTTAGCTTGATGTTCCATCTATAAATATCAAAGCAATTTATGATACATTTGTAGAATTCAACTTGTTAAAGTAATAATCATAATAGCTTATGTCACATTCCAAATCTGGTTTAAAGAGGAAACTTATACAACAAAGGTTCATATCTAGAAAACTAAACAATTGTAATGGCTTTAAATTATAATTAATCACAAATTTATAAAATCAAATGCTTAACAACCCAAACGTAGTTTAAAATCGAAGTAATGACAAACTATAATCGATTGATAACCTAACGAGTTTATTAAATAAAATGGATCTCCATAATAACTTTTAGTAAACTAAGTTTGCAGATTAGAAGTCGATTCGTAACTCACGATTAAGCTTATTCAAACCAAACAATAATTATAATTTATCCTTTAATATATCGTTTATTCGAGGCAAAGATTGAATATCCTTTAGTATATTGTTAGAGTTGTTATAACATCCAAATCAATTCTTAAGCTAGATCAGAATTAAGCGTGAGCAGTGAGAATATTCGTGAATAAGAACACTTATAATTATAGCATCGATACCTCGGATTATTATTGTGACCATATTCGTTGCTTATACTAGATTGGTTGTAGAAGGAGCTAATTATAAAAGCGACCAGGATTAACGATGAAATGCAACAATGAAAACCACTCTCAATTTAATTGGAACTTTTTGCCTTCTTATCGTCCAAGGCTTGGTATTGCCTAACGATGATGCTCAGGCCGATGTCAATTCTATCCGAAATCTACCCGTAGTTGCTCGCCGCAGTGTTACTATCTCAAGTCAAGCGATGTCCTTACTCGAGCTCGTAAGAAATTTCCTGACGTCAGAGTCGTATGATCGTACCCAGAAAACCAATGAGTTGATTCATCAGAAGGAAGAGAGAAACAATGTCGAAGGTGGTCAAACTTCTGCCCAACCAATCAACAAGTCTTATTCTTCAAAAGAAGGTACCTCGAATAAACTTGAGGAAGTGAAGGATGAATACAAGTACAACTCCACGGCCATAGGTAATAGCAATAATCAAGAATCCGAGCCTATTGAAGATGAACTTGATTTTGGGGGCGATGCACTTGATATTAATGAAGACGAATTTAATCCCTGGTTTGAAAAACCTAATAGTGAGGAAAATGTACTTAATGAAGATGATAAAAATGTCGTTACTAATACAGGTTCTGATGATTTGAATAAAAAAATGGATGGACATTCTGAAGACTTGTCTGAAAAGGGTGAGAAGGAGCCTGGAGAAAATATGCTTACTGGCGAACCTAAAGCTATAGATGCCAACTCATCAAACTTAAAAAGCTAAGACTTTGGACGAAAACAATACTATTCAGGATAATACTTCTAAGCCCAAAGTTATGTAGTCAGCTTGTTATTGAATCTATATCTAAGGCCAGACGATTTTATTTATCCTATAAAACTGTCTTTTATTTTTCCCTGTATCTGAAAACTTGGATGTTGGTTAGTATAAACTTATTTTTTAAACTTCATTTAGCTATTTCTTTTATGATTTTCAACCCAGAATCAATTTAAAGTTTTAGACTTAAGATAACAGATGTTAAAATGTGTATATGCGTCCTTAATATCACTATATAAAACTATATTGTTTGAAGATATATAGTAATATAGGAAGCAATACTCAAAGGGTAAATTTAAACAAAATATATTTTAGAATATTTATAAAAGTTTTGCTAAAATAGCATAAGGTATGTTAAAGTATATGGTTCATAATCTTAAAATTTAATATTTACACATTATTTTACTATGCTATCTGGGGTGTCTAAATTTTCCTTTGTTTTTATTCTTATCTCATTTCTTATTGCTAGTGTTAATCCCTTGGTTCTCCTAACCCAAATAAATGACTACTTCTATGTTATACTAAATTTAACTCTATTGTCCAAGCGTTAAACGGTAGTTCTTATAGGAGCTTGGTTTTTATTGGTAGAAAGCATGTACTTTTATCATTTCACCTGAAGAGCCAAAAATATTCTAAACTAACCTTCACAGTGTTTATACAAACATAAAAACTTAACCTTGAGTATATTTCCATATCTATCATTGCTATTTTTAGTACTAGGCGGTACCAACCTAGGGGATTCACCAAATTTATATCATTATTGGTATGTATAAAACTGTAGGTTGGTGTGTGACAAATGTAGGTTTTGTGTACTACGCTATGTATAACTGTATGAAACATTATATTAAATTAGTGAAAATAAATTTATAAGAAAAAGCGGGTTTGGATTTTATTTTAAAAAACACTGAAACATCATTTATACACCCTGTAATTATATGATTATATTATCCCATTAGTTTTATACTTTCTGTGATCTTGATTGCACACTTGATTATAATAAAACTCAGTTAAATTCAAGTGAGTCTAAATGTTCAAATATTCTTAGACCCTCTGTTGAAATGGCACTTGGGCATTAGATTTTGAGTGCACAGGGTATTCTTCTCAAAACTATAATGTATTGTTAGATGGCAGTAACTTTAGAAAACTTTTAAAAAGAACTTATTTTCAGCAAGAGGGATATATATCTATAATAATAAAGAGTACCATATAGTATCTATTACTGCCAAAGGCTCTGAAGATCCCTTTAGATATTCTTTATTCACGCTAGGATTTCTCCAGAAATTTAGGAAAAAAGATCCCTTTCCAATTAGAACACCACTGAGATATGCTCCTTTCATCACTAGAGTTCCTATTGGTACAATTTAGGATTATTAAGAGCCACTTAAAAGTGGTAGACTAAAGGGAGGATACCCAAGTGGTAGAGTATAGACCCTCTACCACTGCCTCCCGAGTTCGATCCCGGTAATGGACTTTGGGTAGGGGACGATTTTGACTGTGTTGGTTTTGCGCGCCAATGCCCCGAACCGAGATAGCAAATAGCAAAGGCGGTCCATGGAGTTCCTGGCCTATCATACGCCGCGCATGGAGGTTTTCCGGGTTTTATCCTCCTTTCCCATTTTCTTCACTTCCCTAATCGGTGCGGTATCGTCCCCAGGTCGGCCCACCTCGAATAAAATTATAAAAATTAAAAGTGGTAGACTAGATGAGTAATTGTTTAAATTAGGTTAAGGGAGCAAATCACTAGGACTTAGGGTATCTCTATTATGGTTGCAATCAGCCAATTGCAATTGAAGTACTGTTGGATGGCCATAGTAATGATATAACCCCCATACCACATATTTTATACCAGCGCAGGAAAAGATAGAATATAAAATAGTAAATAAATAGTAGTAAATATGAACTCCAAGGCTATGAGCCAAGATGATCATTAAATTATTGCAGTAAAATTGCACCAGCGGGGTTAAGGAGCTAATCTGCCATAATAATTATTTATTACTAAAGGTGCCGAGGTAAAATACTAAAAGTAAATTAATAAAACTTTGGCAACTCCCTAAAAAGTCTTGGGCCATGCGCTAGAGTACTTAATAATTGATTGAATCATACATCTAATTAAAAGTTGAAATGTAATCATTATGTAGATATTATATAAAATGATGATTAATCTACCAATTGCAAAATTTCCTTCCACTTGACCAAACATCAGGTAAAAAAGATGAGTAGGGGTCAGATGAGCTATTGAGAGTTTGGGGCCAGGAGTCCAGAGTGCGGGTAGCACTTCTCAAGGAACTTAGCATGCACTTAATTGATAAGATGGCATTTAGTGGGATCCTTCAGTATGTAGGCACCTGTAGATACTTCACTATGATCTCAAAGGGCCCTTTACAAATATGTACTAATTTGATAGTCCTTCTAAAGCTATGGTTGTCATTGTACCAGACCAATTCCCCTATTCTGAAAATAGGGAATTTCTGACAGTCTTCATTATTGCGTGCTCTAGCCTTGACTTTCCAAGCCAGCGCGTTGGAGTATGAAGAGCTTTATAGCTGAGTTAATGTTTTTGCTAATTTATCAAGGTACTAGCTAGAACTAATGATCTCATCTTTAATACATGAGTACAAAAGTGGTTGCAGTACAGGTTACTTCCCAGAAACAAGAAAATGAGTTGAGTCCTGTGTCCAAGTGGTATGCAATGTTGTATGCAAATATGGCGTAAGGCAGAAAAAGTTGCAACTAAAGCTTTACCCATAATGAACTTATGTAAATTTCAACAAATTTGCCGTTCACTCATTCAACAGTTCTTATGGTCTTAAGGTGATAGGGCATAGATAGTACCACACTTATATATATTAACTCATTAAGCTTAGAAATCATCTGGGATATGAAATTAGTTTCTTTGTTTGTCAAAATAACTGGGGCATCCACACCAATAAAATATATCTTCCAAGATAAGCTTTGAGGTTTTCATGGCCCCTAAGTCTCTGACCGCTTTGGCTTCTGCCCATTTGGTAAGGTGATTGATAGCTACAATTATATATTTAAAATGACCAGAAGTATCAGTCAAAGGCCCCCCAAAGTCAATAGAGACTGTGCCATAGAAATTGGGTTTAATCAATTAATAGGAAGTGGCATACTGGTAGGGTGCTTCAGCTTGGAATTCTTGTCAGCATCTGAGAGTCTCATAGATATCATAAGGAATAGAATACCAACAATAATGGTATTGTACTTGTTCAAACGTTTTCTTATAACAACCATGCCTGTCGCTTTATAGGTGGTGATAATCAAGTCCATCTGCTCAATGGGACCTGGCAATGTTGTAATTGGTTTGACTAACCATTTGAATTTAAATTTTATTGGGAGTATGCAACTGGAGATGACGCACTTGAGGGATGGGATGGGCGAGTAATTGAAAGTATTTTATAAAAGTGGGTAGCAAATGATGTAGTTTGGTGTTAGTCACACAACTTTGCATCACTCTTGCTGTGGGTTGCTGATAGGGGACCTCGGTTATCCCAGGTAAATGGGCTTTCCATAAACATGTTAGGTGCACCATGGAAATTTCAAACATGTGTGAAATGGCCCATGATGCTACTTGCGCACGCTGTTTTGGTGGAATGGCATCCCCAAATAGCCAGTAGCCAACGTTTTTGTTTAGACAAAGGTGAAAGTTAACAATGGCCCTAGCTGGATCAGACCCTTGGGGGCTTGAAGTGGCAGCGACCCAGTTACTATGGATCTCCCATAACGCTAGAAAAAAATTATCTTGTTGCAATCAAGGTCTCAATTCCTTGACCCTGCCTGGAAGAGCTAGTCTTTAATCAGATGGTTGGAATTTGTGGTTCATAGCTGTGCTAAGCGCACCACTTCCTCCCAGACTCTTACCGCTGTTTTACATGAAACATACCTGTGGTGAAGCAATTCTTCTTCATTTCACACTGTGCACTTTATGTGCGTGGCGTTTGAGCGCTTCCCTGTGCAAAAAAGGTTTTTAGCGACTCTCCAATGCAAGGTTGTAATCTTGGGGTGGAGTAGAGGCTCGTTCGATATTCTCCAGGTGGTACTATAGACCTTGTGAGGGTGAAATATTTTCCAGAAATCCAGCGCTGGTATTGACTGGATGCATGGGCCCTTGAAATTCGCATTAGCTGGTAGCGCTGAGTGCCAATCAAGTTTTAAAGTTTTCCTTTTTTTGCCCATAACATATTTCTTGGGGTTTGAGTTTACTCCTTGGTGCAATTTTTAATATTTTTGAAATAAAGGAGTATATCCTTGGCCTTTGGCATCGCATCCCATGGCCCTACTAACTCTGGGCGCGAACCTAAGTAGTTGAATAGGGTGTTTGGGGATCCTAGGTTCCTGAGGGCCAGGTTTCTGGCTACTTGGTGTAATGGTCAAAAACATCCCAGTTTTTGACCACCATCTTGCCTTGACGATGGATGCCAAATGATTGTCTGATATGAGGTTCCCTCAAGGTAAGCACTTTGATTTGTCATACTCACCAATTCAACCCCAGATTTAGGGAAATTCAAAAGCAAGAAAAGATGTCACAGGTAAGTGAGGATCTGACCCCAAAATTAGCCTTGCTTTATTTATTATCAAAAATAAACATGTGGATGAATTCAATCCTGATAACTTAGGGCACCGCGAATGAGACATAAAAAACCAGGGTATTTGGAAGATCAAGGTTCTTGATGCCAAATCCCAATATTTTATTGAGGATACAAAATTCAGGTCACCGCGGGATACCAGGTAAGACAAGGCAAGGGCGGCCCCAAGGCCACCAGAGAATCCCACATGAGAGCAGGAAATGAGGAAAAATTCTGAACTAAGTTCAGAATTGCGTGGGCTCGACCTTTTAAGGTCGCCCTTCTGGGGAGCCCCTCCTGCACTGTTCTTTAAGCCCCTAAGAGCCTAAGAATAGTGCGGGAGGGGCACAGCTCAGTGCTGGACCTCGCATAAACCTCAAAAAACCCAAAAAGTGTTTTGACTCAAGATTTGGAAATCCGAATCTTGAGTCAAAATGTAACGATCAGTTTAACCTGACCGTTACACTTGGGTCCTTGCTGCAGATGCCAATGGAGGTATACTCCCTTCCTGTGAGATTGCAGTACTGCCCCAATTCATAAATATGTTTGTGGAGTTGATTTCAGTGTCAATTAACCCCATCCTGCCTTAAGAAGTTAACCCCTTAGTGTGGTGATCCTGGCTGGGGGCATGATCCCCAGAACCAGAGTTGTAGAATTGACGTGAGTTTTTTTTAAATTTCTGAAGGCAATAGCATGTGCAGGGTACCAATTTTTTGAGAAGAGCATAGTATAGGATAATGCGACATTTTCCAGCCAGAGATGTCTTCCTGAACTTCAAACTTACCACTGTTCTTTGGATATCCTGAAGTATCTTCTCTTCCAACTCTTGAGTTGCTATACAAGCACTTGTGATGAGGATCCCTAGGTGTTTGATGGGTTCCCTTGGGAAAATTATCTGATAGGGTGTTGGGATAAAGCTGGATTTCTTGCACTTCTTCAGTTTGCTTGTGTTAGTGACTTTTCTATTTGTCCTCTTGTTTTTAGGGCCTAGATACTTAGCATTTGTTAAAAATCTAAGGGCTTTGCTGATCATTCACAAATATTAATCACTAATTTTTTAACTACACAGGTTTGATTTGTGCATTCTTCGCATTGACTAATAATATATGATATACAATTGATAATAGTAGGAAGACTATTATCCATAGTTGAATAGATCACTAGTTTCTGGTCCAATACTTGACCGGTATTCCTCCTCAAAATACACTAGATGTCCACAGTAGGGATTTATTCCCTTATCCGCCTAACTTGATCCACGCTCAGATCCCTAGTTTATGGCCTTTCTTCTGGTGACACAAATTTGGCATCAATTCCCTCTAAAATCAGCTTCTCTTCTCAGGATCCTCAATCCTTACTCTTTATTCTACTAAAGATTCCCCAATTAAAGCACAAAGCAATAATCTCCTTGAAGATGAACAAAAACTCATAGTGAATTCTGCTAAAGTCTGGTTTTATATTAAGTAAATTATCAGGGGAAATTATAGCTTTTCTTTCTCGTTGCAAACACTTTTGCAACCTATTCAATTCAAGACTAAATCTAGTTTGATAATCTCATAGAGGAGATTAGTCTGCGCCCATGTCTGGGAGCAGTTGGGCAAGCAAGGCAAGAGGAGCAGGTGGAAGGCCCGCGGCCTCTAACTTTCGAAAATGCCCCAGAGAATCTGGCGGAATAGAAAAAAATCTCAAAAAACTGGCGGTCACAATTTCCTCAGAGATACTCGCATGGCAAGCACGATGCAACCAGTACATCAACACGCCACACTCCCAGCCACTTTTGTTGGTGGAATTTGGAGTCCGTGTGTATCTGGACATCCAAAAAATGGCCTTATGGGAAATATTTTGTGAAGATGTACACAAAATTTTCCTGACCGCGGTGTACATTGCACCTCACTCCATGTCACGCAGTTGGCTGGACCTAGGTTTCAAAAGCAAAATAGCAGCAGACGAGGCTGCAGCGGTGTGCATAGTGGTTGACCTCCCCAAAGGGCAACGGGTCATTGAAACCATATGCACCAGATGGACAAAATCTAACCAAATTTTCCTCACATTTGACTTTTTGCCTACTACAGTAAAACATGACATTTTGGAGCAACACCTGAAAGATGGTCTCACCATATATGGCGAAATACAATCTTTCAAAATGCAACATTTCATGCTGATGCCACACCTGTGCACTGGCAAAGCCATCACAGTTCTGACCCCAACTGAGGAGATCAAAGGACCTAACCCAGATCCTGCACTCCACCTTTATTGACATCGCAGGGCATACCACCCACCCATTCCGGGTAACTGTGGACAGCGCGCCCCCATTTGCACCCACTGTGATGCGTTCAGCCATAAGGCGCATGCATGCCCCATCAAGGAGGGCGTCACATTCCAAGAGCACCCCTCGGCGGCCATGGCCAGTGGAGAGGCGCACTATGAACCAACCACAAGCACCAAGGAGGCTTTCCCGTGGGGAGCACAAGGCTGCTACCTATTGGTAAAGCCCATCTCCCTGCAGGAGTGGAAGAAGGCCAAGCAGGCCCATAGGGCCACGGCCAAGGAAGTGGCCAAGGCCACCACCACCATCCCACACTCACAACGCCAGAAGGACATGGAGACCTTCACGGTGGAAGCGACTCAGGAATCCATCACCCAATCAGATTGGGAGGCCCATGCTGAGTGGGCCACTCAATCTGAGGATCCGATGGGAGATTCAAACTCACCCAATTGCTGCACCCAAGCTCCAGTCAAAACTGACTTGGGACCTATCCCAACTGAAAATTTTTTTTTGCCCCGCTCGACGGTGCACCAAACTTATCCGCACCAAAAAAAATTTGTCCGATGTTGGGAAAACAAAAAGTGAAGGCCAAAGCCAATGTGACTCTTTCCACAAAAATTAATAAAAACCCCAATAGCGTTGCTGCTAACACCCACACTGCTGTGAAAGCCTGTGGGGACCTTGAAGAGGCTGGTGGGCCCGGGGGCCCACCCCTCACACCTAAGGTGCGATGGGGGAAACCTTCACTCTAGGGATGTTGAATATTGCCGGACTCAAGGCCTCCCCATCCCGGGCTAGGAAACTGAGTTTTTTACAAAACAATTTACCCGTGGATATCCTGGCCATCCAGGAGTCCCACTGTCCATGAGGTTCTGAGGAAGCTTGGAAAACAATGCTCCTCCCATCCCTATCCTTTTGGTCGAAGCACTGTGGGGTGCTAATTCAGAAAAATAATTTTTTCAAATTCACATCCTCAGAAACATTCCTAAATGGCTGAGTGCTCATTGTCACCTTCTCGTGGGCTGACGTTGCACACACAATCATCAACATTTATGCCCCAAACGGTGCACATGAGCGTTGGGAATTTTTCTCATCGGTCAAATCCCTCCCACTACCCCCAATTCTTTCCTAGTTGGTGACATGAACTGTTGGCTAACCTCACCAACGGACCGGTGGCCACCCTCACCCCACGCCCCACAGGGTCACGTAGAACTACGCGTTCTAAAAGCCACCCATGGCTTAATGGATGCGCTGCTGTGACATGCCCCACTGCTCAAAAACATGATGCGTCCCCACATCCACAACAGCTAATTAAGGTCCATGACCCGCATCGACCTTATTCTAATGCTGGCGAAATTCCAACCCCACATCTCCCACTTCAAAACAACAAAAATGGAATTCTCCGACCACTGACTGGTCTCAATAACATACCACCTACCCGTCACAGTTGCAAAGGCCCCACATTGGTGCAAAATCTGCCCCCCCAAGCTCACGTTGCCAGGAATTTCCACATGGGTGGAAGAGGCAACTTTGGCAAAATCATTTGTTGCACCGTTTTGCATGGACCCCATTTTTACATGAGCAACTTTCAAAGAAGACACCATCCGCCACTATCACCATCTCTCCTCCAGACGCTCACGAGCCACATCAGCGGTTATCTCACGCGCGCTGGCAGAATTGGCCCACTTGGAGTCCAACATTCCAGCCACAGGATATAGCCCTGCATGGGGCCAGAAGTGGGTGGAGGCAGCCACCCACCTCAACGCACTCGAAAGGCAACACAAACATCAGGTTTGTGTCCAATACAGGGCCACATACATCACTAAAGGTGGCAAGTGCACCGCATACTTCTTTAAAAAAATCTTTGCACCATGCCAGAGTGTGGCCTGCACACAGGTGCAGAGATCGGATAATTCCATTGCGGACACACCGGCCAAAGTGGCAATTGAAATGCAAAGATATTACTCCAAGTTATACTGAGCCAAACCAATTCAGCCGGCTGAAATGGCGGAATTTCTCAACTGAGCTCATATCTGCACCATTTTCTGATACCTGGAAATAATGAATTTAATTACTCCAAATGAATTATGGACAGCCATTTGCGGTGCGCCAAACTGAAAATGCCCAGGCCCAGATGGCATTCCATATGAGTTCTACAAAAAATATTTCAAATATATATCCCCATTGCTGCTAGCCTCACTCAACCAAAGACTGTTGGAAACACGCCTCCTACCAGGAGGACATGAGGCCTTTACTGTCACACTCTTCAAGAAATGGGATAGGCTTGACTTAGCCAACTGGCGCCCCATTTCTCTAACAAACACAGACACCAAAATTTTAACCAAAATCATGGCTAACCGTTTAGGGACTGTAGCATCTGCCACCATCTCCCCAGAACAATTCGGTTTCATCCCCAGAAGGTCAATTTGGGATAACGTTCACTCTGTGGCTAATGTGTGTCAGTCCACAGCCTCTGGGACACTTGTATTCTTGGACCAACAAAAGGCCTATGATAGAGTAAACTGGGAATACCTAAGGGCCTGCCTCCATCAATTCCGCCTACCCCCGCTTCATAAACTGGGTGATGCTGCTCACGGAATCTGCGACAATGGCAGTGCGTGGCCCAGGCTTCCTAACGGAAGTAGTCCGCCCTCAAAGGGGCCTGCGACAAGGGTACCCCCTCAGCCCACTCTTATAAAACTTCAGCCTTGATCCACTACTGCGAAATGTGAATGCCCACCTCACTAGGGCCATGTGCCAGGCCAAACCCCAGTCAAGATGATGGCATTTGCAGATGATTGCGTGGTGGGGGTGTCTAATAACAAAGATGCACGCGCGCTTGAAGCCCTCATCCAGGAATATTCCCAGGTAAGCAACGTGGCACTGAACGCCTCCAAAACTGAAATCATCCTCCTTGGTCAGTTTCAGAACTGCTGGGCCCCAGCAAGTAGTTCCCAACCCAGCCCATCTGCTCGCCCACGTCCACGCCTTACTAACTCAACACACACCGCTCCACTGGTGCTCCCCTTTGTGCCACATCCTACCATAGGACCGGTGCGCCATCTGAGCGTGTGGATGGAGGCAGGCAGATATGCGTCAGCAGTTATGGAGTGCTGTATACTGGACAACGTGACGAAGCGAATCGCCTCTCTCAGAGCCCACCCTACTACCCTCACTGGCAGGGTTGTTATTGCCAACTCTATGCTCCTATCCAAAGTCTGGTTTGGAGCCCACGCCATCCCTTTCTCCCCAAGCTTCTTCAAATCCCTGTATGCTTTGCTGCAAGGATGGCTTTGTCAGGCCGCCCTCCACTAGTATGGCTAGAGGTCATGTTTGGCCCTCATCATCAAGGTGGCATGGGCCTGATTGACTTCAAAGCCCATGCTGCCAAGATCCTGGGCACCTGGATCGCGGCCGTCACCACTCCTACACTCCCATCCCAACACTGGTCCCGCGCGGCCCACTCCAACTTCTCCCAAGCCTTGGGCCTCAACAATCCATCAAACCCCCACTCCCTGATGAAATACCTCGCATCACACACATCAGCCACAGGTCCTCACGGGACTAAAACCCACTACAAACGAATCCTACTCTCCATGCGAAGCGCAGAGTGGAGAATTTGTATTAGTGGACATACAACCCGAAGAGGCCGCCCCTCTCCCCAGTTCACACAAGAGGTACAGGGGCTACCCATCCATGATAGCGTGATCCCCATTCGACCCCAAGTCCTATCCAGGGTGGACTACCTGGACATGATGGACATCCCTTATTCCACTGAGACCCAAAAGACTATCTGGAAATACGCACACCATCCTCTGTTGCAGCCTCAAGTCCGCTCCCATGTATGGCGCTGCCTGAGGCGGGTGTATCGTACAGCTGAGCGCTCTAACGCTTTACACTCATCCTGTGTCATGTGTGGCCAGTATGGAACGCTGTTCCACCGCCTGGAGAAGTGCCCCACCTCTAAAGTGATTTGGCGCGAAGTCCAACGTCTGCTAGGCCAGGATCAAACGCATCCCTTCAGTCTGTCAAGAGATATGTTTGCTTCATCAATGGCCTCCCCTTCCACCCTCCCTCCGTGCTCTGGTGGTTGCAATCGCCATGTGGACTATCCACACGATTGTCTTGGATGCCATCGCTGGCTCCATCCCCACCCTCCCAGAAGCTGTTCACAGATTCCGGTCTCATTTGGTGGACCACTTTCAAGCGTGGATGTTTGGATATCTCCCACTGCGTCGCTGACAGCTGGTCTCCTCCTGGTTCCCAGTCTGGTTCATCAAATCAGACCCCTTCCTCCACACGTGCTCAATAGTGGCTACAGCCCCTTCACACGTTCCCTCCCCTCCCCATAAGTGGCGTTCCCGCTGGCAACAAGAGATAGCATCGCTTCTCTGGGGTGCCCCCCTGGTACTAAGTTTATCTTTCCTGAGTCATATTTGGAAGTGTCCGTCCCATGGTTGGCCTTCCCCGCAATAAATTTAAATTTAAATCAGGGGAATTTATAGAGGGAATTCAGCGCACAACCCTCAGCTGGCGCCTCAGCCTTGAAATGGCAGCCGTTGCCATTGAATTACCCTTTGTTGTCCCATCAGCGATGGTCTTCCCCATCCTGGTTAGGATTCCTTCATCAGACATCCTCAAGACCTAAAATGGAAAGAGTCAGAAAATGTGAACCTAACGTTTTCCACTTGATCCCATTGAACCAACCATATTTGGCAAGCAACCTGCTTAAGTAATGGGACTTGGTACCCATTATGGTAGGTCATGAACCAACCAACCAATTTGCTAGTTTCAGGTGGCATCACTCGCCTTGCAACTTGCTCCTTAAATTCCCAATTGGTCAGTAATGAAACCTGACTGATCCCAATAAGTACACCTGATAGTTAATCAATGATCAACTATCAAATGCCCCCATTTCGTCAGCAACTCTTCCCAATAAGATCTTAAGCATTCACCTGGATTGATCCCCAACGGATCTGAACCAGGCGAATTTACCTAAATTACCCCAAACATTAACAACCCAAAATCAGGGGTCAATTAAATTTCAATACACTCTCTATAGGGAATTTTTCCCTGGTGATAAATGGTAATCTAGATGGCTGGAAAGGTGGGAAAAATCCCAACCGCATTTGATAGCACCAAGGCTTGTGATTAGGTTTTGTTGAGTTTGGCTTGGGAGGCTTTTTCATATAAGCTGATTATCTCTTCTACTTTTTGAATACGCCTTGGAGGAGACCCCTACCACAAAGTCAGCCACAAAGGCCAAAACCTTAATGGGTTTTCCCCTTGCACTCTATACCAAACTTTGTTTCTCCATCACCCATAAAAGGGGATCAATCGTGAGGTTGTACAGGATAGGGCTAAATGGGTCCCCTTGAAGAACCTCTTTCTGGTGTGACTGGAGGTGAGATGAAAGCTGACTTAATAACTGAAAAGGTGGAAGACAGCTGATGGTTCTATATACATGAGATAAAGGTTTGGGGAAGCCCTGTTTGTGAAGTATTGTTGCCAAGTTTCAAGTCTACTCTGTAATATGCCTTGGCTTGATTTAGAAAGCAGAGAGTGCCTTTTATGCTCCTCCCAGTGTGTTTGTTACTTGGGTTGGTGTTGTCCCAGATGCTCTTCCCTGGGTGAAACCATGCTGTTGTGGGGCAACTCACTCCTTGGCTTTTTCTGAGAGACGCTTAGCCATAATCTTTCCCATTATCCTCATATCCGCGTTGATTAGAGATATTGAGTGCCAGTTGTTCAGGTTGGTAAGGTCCTCTTTTTTGTGGAGCATATGGTATAGGCTTCCGCGTCTCCTGGGATCACCCTCCCCTCTTTTCAGACTTGAGTTAAAGAGAGATAGAATGGGCTTTTTTTATTGCTTCATAGTGTGCTTTATAGTACTCATAGGGATGCCGTCTGGTCCTGGTAAGTTGTTGGTAGGAGTCTCCGTAGAGCATGCACTAGCTCGTCCTCCATTATGGGTTCAACAAGGTTGGCTAAATGTTCGGCGTGGTTGGGGACAGCATTGATGTAGTTCTTAGCAGCTTCCTCTGTTTGGGCCGCCTTATACAGTTTCTAAGTAGTGGGAGTAGGTAATGGATTCTAATGCATCTGGGTCACTAGTGGTTTGGCCTTCACATGTTTGGAATTCGGTGAGACTAACTTTTTTGGATCTCGTTTTGTAAGTCTGATAGAAATACTTGGATGGTCGATCCCCCTGAATGGCCCATCTAGCCCCTGCTCGGAGGGCCTCCATGTGCATTTGGAGTTGTTTAAGTTTCTTGACGATTTTTGTTTGTTTCACCCAATATCTAGCCCACTGTGGTAAGTAGCCACTATGTGGTGAGTATATTTTCAGATGGCTTATTATTCTCTGAGCTTTAAAGCTCTGCTATTTCTTTCCTTGTGAGACGTGAGGCTGCATGGGCTGAGGAAGATAGAATTCCCTTTTAAAATTGCCACTGCTGCCATAAGGTTTCAGATTCAGTGCATTTGGCTAGTTATTCTGCATGTATTTTTTCTGTTCTTCTACTTGGACCAGATTCACTTTCTTTGAGAGCATCCTTTTCCAGAGGTGGTCTTTGGCAGTTCTTCCTTTGATTTGATACTAATTTCACCATTCTATGGTCTGATAAGTGTAGGTCAATTGTTGAGAAATCTTCAGCTTGTAATCAAAAAGTCACAGGTATGAGGCCAATCCAGTCTACTGGCGCTTATTAGTTGATTACCTACAATATTTGGCCGCGTCAGATTTGGAAATTATGATTCTGATAATGGTTTGGCATCTGAAAGGCTTTTTGTCATCATTAGTTGCTATAATTGGCTTGATCTATTGTTGGTTTTGTGACTTTTGGCCATCTGTCACAAGTTCCTCCCATCCAGCAATTGAAGTCCCTTAGGTAAATTGTTTCTTCATAAAAAGGTTCAAGTTCATTAGGTTGCTCAGAAACTCTTCCATTTTGTCTGCTTCAACAGGGGCATATACTGAAGTGGCCTGATATGATTGGTTCCCCCATTTTAAGGCCAGAACTAGACCCTTCCTTCCAAATGAGAGTAGTAGTTGGTGATTGGGATGGCAGCCGATGCTTTGACTACAAATCCACAAAAGCTGATCCAGAATGTTTTCTAAGGGAGAAAGAGCCTCGACCACTATTCCTCCTTTCCATTGGTACACTTGCACTCCTGCAAGGCAAGCACATCTACCAATGGGTTTAGCAGGAGCCCTCGTTTCTTATCCAGGGACTTAATGGATGAGAGTCCTACTATGTTGAGAGTCCCAATTGTTAGCGAGCCCAGAGTTCCAATTTGGGCTCTACATACAGTGAGCACAATTGTCCTCCATCCCGTTGAGGTTGAGAAACTGTTGTCTTGTGAAATGGGTTTGTTGACTGGTACTTTAATGGGTTGGGCTACATTGTGTACAGGTAGGAAATGTGCATTGTTCATTTTGATTGAAATATCTACTGCTCATTATCTTTTGGCTGCTGAAATGTTTAGGGGCGGTAATACTAGAGAGGTGCTCATGTTGTTGCTCAATTTTGCGCTTGGCTGCTTCCTCCAAAGATGCTGCTTCCTTCTCCTCCTTCTCCTTCTTCTGCTTGGCCTTCTTCGCCGCCTTTCTGGCCATCTTCACTTCTTTACGTTGCTCTGGGGAGACTGTTTGGACTACCTCATAGTTAGACTGTGATCCCAAAGGCGAGTTGTTAATGTATCCCTCTGATATAATCCCTATGACTATTTTCACACTCATTAAACTTTATTCTCCCCGTGTAGCATGACAGTCATTGTTTTTATGCCCTACTTTGTTGCAGCTCGTGCATATGGGCATGCTCTTTTCAGGGTAGACTGATAAAGGGCAATGCTGGTCCCCCTTTGTGTCTAAGATGTACGCTTTGCATGGGATTGTGTTGATGTTGCCCTTAGTGTCCATGTCCAGGCATATCATTCCTACAAATCTTGTCTGTAGCCAGGTGGGGAAAGAGGCGGTTTTTCTACATTTCAAAATTAACTACTTCTCCATATGTGCTCAGGCCGCTTGTTAATGCTGCATCCAGGTAGTCCCACTTTTCAGTGGTTGGGAGATCTTCTAGTACCACAAATAAGTTTTCGTCATCCCAAAAACAATGCGTGTGAGAGGGATATTGGCTGTATTTTCTCAAGCTCCTTGCCTACTCTCATCTTAGTGTAGGTGACTACAAATGGGGCAGCTATGGCAGCGTCCGCGGCCTCAGAAGTTGTAAAGCCAAGGTCTAAGGTTCCCATCATAAGTTTTTCCAGTCAAGCTTACAGCTTCTGGGAAGCGTCCTGGGATAGCCTAACAAACTGCTTCATATTGTAGAGGTTCTTCAACACCAAAGTTAATGAGCACACCAAATTCACGTGAGGACTTGGGAAATGCGTGGCTGATGTTGCCAGTTTGGTGAAAATCTTTGACCATCGTGATATAGTCACTGTTTGGGACATATGGTCCCTCTAATGCACTACAGTTAAAGTTGAGCAGCTGGGCCTTCTGGCTCATGCTGTTCCCCTTCATCGCTGCTGCATAAATTCGTGAGTTCAGTGGATTCAGTCACTTTGTCATCCTCTGATTGGACAGCACTATTAAGACAAGTTGTGATTGGTTGAATTAATTTAAATACCTTTAAACAAAAGTGATGCTTACGAAAAAGAAAAAATTGACCAGTCATTTGGATATTATATTTTTATATATTTCATTTTCATACTTTAGCTAGTAATTAGATAAAGGATTTGATCAGTATCATAGTTACTAATCCACCCAGCCTCAGCTTTTATATGTAATGCCTAAAATATCAATTTACTATAACTAATCCATGAAACCCCACCAGCACATCTCTTGTTCCCTTAAATTTATTGGCTTTTGATGCTGTGGTATCAATTTATATATCGCCTCCTAATTCATTTTATCATACTATTCTACGTTGACCCCATGCCAGCATAAAAATATCAGTAATAGGAGACTATATTTATAATGGCGTTTAGCTAGTAATTTGATTACATCTGGCGTATCATATCATTTATAGAAATGCCTTGACGCTTAGTTATTCACTTTTGACTCAATTTGTACATTACAATTTTAGTCTATCATTTGGAGGTGCTTCTTAGTAACCATTAAAAGCACCAATGAGATCTATTATAGAAAAGGCATATATGAGGAGGATTTTTGAGGAGAAGTGGATCTTTTCCTGATAGAAGCTGTGAGAGCCAACCTATAGGAATAAAAGAGCAAGCCTGGGAGTCACTGGTAGTATAAAATACTACAGTAAACTCTCTCACTTTTTATAATAAAACCCTAGTGCTGTAACTGCAGTGTATTTGGTAAGTTTTGGATAAGGTTACTGTTTTCATACAATACCTTTTATTTTGGTGTATTGACCTGTACTATTGAGATCTGAAGCCCTAGTGCCAATCACGCATTTGGTTCTCACTACAGGGGGCCACGCCTTTTTATGACAAAAATTTTATTATATAGAATAGCTTCTGGCCACCCATCTGAGGATTACCTTGTATGGTTGTAACACAACAGTCTGAAGGTAATTTGTCTGTCAATGAGGCCTCTGGCTATAAGGCTCCATTAAATTGTTCAGATGTAAGTTGTAAATTATTAGCAGAACTGAAAGCTTACGTCACCCTACTTTCAGATATCATATTAAGTCATGATCACCAAGTAAACGATTTAGAAAAGGATATGGAAGTCCATCAATGATGTCTTGATGGCCTTGATACCAAATTGTAACAAGAGCTTGACTCTTTATGTATGGACCCTAAGACTCAGCGACTCAATGTACTGTCCCTAGTAGTGAAATTAGCACTTTGAAATCAGACTTGCTGACCGCTACCCAAATTATTTTTGATATAAAAAATATGTTGCTGGTAGAACGCCGCCATTTTTTTGAACTGATGAATCGTTTTAAGTTGAAAATTCGTCAGGTTCTTTGCAAGTGTTGCCAGGGACCATCAGCTTTGGAAACCCCTTTGATGAAACGGAATATAATTCCCACTATTCTGACCGTTAATGCTTCCACATACTCTGATGAAACAGAAGCTAAGCGCAATGTTACTCTATCTCCTTGTACCAGTAACTCAGGAAATCTGATAGGGAATCATCAGGCCCCTTGACCCTACAGCCATGAAAATCAATTTCTGCTTAACCTTGTTAATCTACTAAAGTTCACAAGAATGCAAATATGTACAATTATCTTGACCTCGCTGAGATTAGCATGGATGGATTGTATGAAACTGCTAAGTTGGTAGTAGTGAAAAAAAATCGTTAGACTCTGAAATTCAGGAGTTAGTTATGCCAAAAAATAAGTTGGTATGTCTATAACAACGCAAGGATTATCTTATTAAAGAATTTGGCAGAGCTGAAAGGATTACCACGTGGAATTTGAAATTTTTAAGTATCTTGTTAAAGTATATGGAGCTTTTCTTTCTGCTCAGAGTCATTTTTGAGCGATTTTATTTAAAAAAGTAAGTAAACAACTATTGATTATATGCCAGCCACTCCCATTCAATCCCCGGTGATGTCAGATTTGCCGCTGGCTGCTCCAGTGTGGGGAAGTGGCAAAACCCTGCCCAGCATTTTCCGTCTGGTGGGAAAATGCGCTCAGACTGGTTCATCCAGTTCCACTAAGTCCTTGGGTCAGTTTAATCTGCCCAAGGATCTTGCCATCCACCTGACACATACCCAGGATGTGCCTCACAGCCCATTCGTTCTCCTCCACTCCCAGATCCATTTTGGCCTTCAGGTCAAGTATGGGAGATTGTTCCCATATGAGGAACAAGCAATTATCAACTTGTCCAAGGTGGTGATGCTGCCAGCTGGATTAATAGACTTCCACCCCTTTAAGGGGTATTTTGACCTATGCTTCACCTGTGAAGCCGATGCCGCCACTGCAGCTACTGTGCCCCTGGTCTTCAAGGGCACCCTATATCAACAACATGCACCCAGCTCCCTACCAACACCACCATGGTAGTCCCGTTCGCGGGGTTGCCCACCCATCTCCCCCCGCAGTACTCCATCAGGAGTTGATGGAAGGTTTGGCCGCGTATGGATCCAACCCCATCCTTCAGTTTGTGGTCCCCAATCGGGCTGCTAGCCTAGCTGGGCCTCGGGCATTCACCATGAACAGCCCAAAATTTTTAAAAACTGTGTTGTCACTTCTCCCTGCGCCATCATACCCTCTGCCACCAACCACCCATTCTGGAACCATGTTGAGGGCGGGAGGACAATCTGTCCTTCCTACTTTGAGTTAGATCACTCAAGCGTAAATGCCCCTCTCTTGCAGCTTCCTCAGACCCAGCGCTGTTGTCATCTGGCCCCAATTCAGCCCTGCACCCCACTACCTTTCCAGAATGGGGTACAATCCTACCCCCCTCCCCCAAAGCCTGCTACTGCTTTGGTGCCCACTGCAGCCAACCAACCCCTTCCCTCAGGCCAGTGCCACTTGAGCCTTTCCCAGTGCCACTTGCACCTCATCCAATAAGGAAACAGCTTGGACTAATGTGGGTTCCCACATTATCCTGCAATCACCAGCCACACCACTTCAATTCGCTGACCCCATTTTTGAGTTTGACATGAACCCATGGTTCTCATTGGCTGAAACTGATGAGATGGGTAATTTAATTGAAGCCTCGCAGCCCACATACAACATGTTTTATCCAGGTATGGAAACCCAAACTGGTCGCTAAACAGTTTTATGCCCCCAACTGGACGCCTTGGAGTTCCGCTCAGACCACCAGCTCGCTGTCACAGCAGCTGCCCACCCTGACGTAGACACCATCTGTGAGATTGCCGAGTCATCAGTAGCAGCTCTAGCCACAGAACTCCCGCCTCCCATCATCAAGCCATCCACATCCGTGCCAAACAAAACTACCCTGCAGTTTGCCCACAGGCGCACTAAGGAAGCCATCCAGAGAGTGGTTTCCACCTCGCAGGCCAACCCAAGAGTCACCTGCGCCTCCATGGCTTTATTGTCCCAGCTTCCCTCCCTCTGCATTAAGGCGGAGGCCAACATTTCCAGGTACATCAGCGACTTACTGTCACCTGGTAATTTCCTCAACCAGCTGATCAATAGCATCCTCACTCCCCATGTTGCTGATTACCCCACCCCTTTGCTCTCCTCATTGTCCCACGCTCTCGCCAAAGAGGAGCATGGGACTGAGGATGAGCCCCATATCCCCCTCCCCTTCCACCATAGTAGGTTGAGCGCCTCGGCGCTGTCCCACCTGTTAGGTTGGTGTCTCAATTGTTATGTTTCGCCTGTTCGTTTTTTTTAGCACTAGGTGGTCCCAACCTAAAGGGGGATACACCGATCTATTCACCTGTTTGTTTTGAGCAGTCATTTTCATTTTAGTTTGAGTGATTAGTTCGTTTGGTTTTTTTCTCTTTGAGCTTCAGTAATGTCCATCCCCTGGTTGTCGTGCCTCATAATAAATTTTATTTAACCGAGGTAAGCTGACCAGGGGACAGACATTACTGAATATATGCGAAACTAAGAGAATAACTAACAAATATAAAATTAGGCACCCCAGGATACTCAAGTTACCCCTGTTGCCAGCGGGACGGCCAGGTATGGGGGGTTGGTGCACTATTCCGAGGGGGTTTCCCTGCTATGGAGCAGGTGTGAAGGAAAGGGTCTGTGTGGAGGAACCAGAGTGGGAACCATGATTCTATGAGCGCTTTTTGTCTTGGTCTCATATATCCATAGAGCCAGGCTTGGAAGTGCTCTAGTAAGTGGACATGGAATCTGTTAATAATCCCATGAATGGTTGGGACCGTGCCCTTGAACGCATCTAATGCAATCGTGTGTATTGTCCACATTGCAATGGGTATCATTAGGGAGCGGAGGGTAGATGGGATTGGTGACTCGATCTGGAGCGCGGAGATACTTTTTGATATCGAGAATTCATGTTTGTTTTGAATCTTGAGCAGGCGTGCGACTTCCTGCCATATAGCTTTGATTGGGGGGCATGTTTCTAGGCGGTGACGTAGGGATCCCTCCCCTCCACATACTGCACATGTTTTGTGGAGGGAGTTGGAGTGGTCCGCCGTCCTATAGGTCCTTCTCAAACAGCGCCAGGCGTTTGCTCTTATCCTTGGCTGTAGGAGTGGGTGGTGTGTCATTTTCCACATTGCTTTCTGTGTGGTTAAATCAAAGGGAATGTCCAGCATATCTAGGTATTCTATCCTAGCTATGCTTGGGGTTGTTGTGAGCATATCCCTTTGGGGGTGGTTTTCTGGGTTTCCTAATTTGAATTGGGGGCTGAGTCCCCTTCCCTGTATAGTACCCATGTTCTCTATGGTCCATCCCATACGGCGGATAGTTCTGAGGATATGTTTGAAATGAGGGGAGGTTCCATGCGGACCTGTTGCAGTAGGGTGCTTGACAAGGTATGAAGGTAGTCTAGGTGGACTATGTGAGTTGGTTAATTTGAGCGCCTGTGCAAAGTTAGTCCTTGCTGCTCTGGACCAATGTTGTTGTGGGAGGTCTGGAGCAAGGATTTCCTTTATCCAGGTACCTAGGATGTGATTGGCATGGCTCTCAAAGTCTATTAGTCCCATGCCTCCGCTTGAGCGTGGACCAAATAGTGTTTTTATCCGTATAGGAGGGTGAGAGCCAGGCCACAGCCAGCCCTGGATAAGCGCGCAAATTGAGGTTATAAAGGTAGGTGAGAAGGCTATAGCATGGGCCTGGTACCACAGTATTGGGAGGATGAGCGAGTTAGCAACTGTAACTCGTCCTATTAGTCCTGGGGTTCTCCCCTTGAGGGAGGCTACGCGTTTGGATACCCGTTGTAACAGGTTACTTTCCATTGTCTCATTAGCATATCCCCTGATTATAGCCAGATTCCAAGGTGTCAGACAGGAGTGGTGGTGGGAGGTGTTGCAAAGGGTAGAATAATTAGGTTTTTTTCGTGTGTTGGTGTGAGGTTCTGATGTTGTGGCCCAATTGTTTGTGTAATTGCCTAAGAGGATGATTTCTGTCTTCCTTTTGTTGAGCGATGCATTGCTCACCTTGGATTATTCCTCTAGAGTGTTTTCCAGCTGTCGGGCATCTTCATTATTTGCTATACCTGCTACGCAGTCATCTGCAAAGGCCAATATCTTGACTGTTGGTTGCCCTTGTGCGGTTATCCCCATGAGACGTGAGTCAGTTACTCGGAGGAGCGGGTCAAAGCTGAAATTATATAGCAGTGGGCTGAGGGGATCCCCTTGTTTGAGCCCTCTGTGTGGTTTGATATTGTTTGTTAGGAATCCAGGGCCGCATACAGCCATGGTTGCAGATTCTGTTAGGAGCATCGCCCATTTTATGAATCTTGGTGGGAGTTTGAAGGCATGTAGACATTCTTTTAGGTATGGCCAGCTAACACAGTCATACGCCTTTTCCTGATCCAAGAAGACCAGGGCACCAGTTGCTTTGGATTGGCAAATGTTTTTAACAGGGTGTATGTTGTTCCAGATTAAACGCCCTGGTATAAACCCAAACTGGTTGGGTGATAGGACGTCAGATGCAATTGCGCCTAATCTAGCTGCTAGAATTTTTGTTAGAATTTTTGTGTCAGTGTTGGAGAGTGCAATTGGGCGCCAGTTGGCCAGGTCCAACTTGTCACCCTTTTTATACAAGGTTATAACGTAGGATTCATGGCCTCCTGGCAATAGGCGTGTTTCCAACAAACTCTGGTTCATTAACGCCAATAGGAAGGGGGTGATTTGTTGAAGATATTTTTTGTAAAATTCGTAGGGTATCCCATCAGGCCCTGGGCATTTTCTAAGTGGTGCACCGCGAATTGTTTCCCAAAGCTCCTCCCATGTAATAAGGGATAGTATATTGTACTTTGGTGGTGTACTTTGTATCTTGGCAGTTTGAATAAAGACTTTAATTTTTTATGGATCTGTTGGCATATCACGATATAATTTGGTTTAATAGTGGTGTACTTCCGCCTTGACCTCCTCAGGGTCAGTTGCCATGGTGCCATTGGTCTTGCGGACCTGTGTGCACATGGGCTGGTTTCCATGGGAGTGGAATTGGCAGAAAAAGTATGTCAAACAGGTTTCGCCTTCCTTTATTAACTTACCTTTGTTTGATACTTTGATTCTAAGTTGGTGTTCAAAGATGAGATTGTTAAGTCAGGCTGAAATTTCTGCCCATTTGCGTCCCCAATTAGGGCTATAGCCAGGTCTTGGAGTATTATTTCCAGGTGGTCTAGTTCTGCCAAGGTACGCTTGATTGTGGCTGTGTCCGCGGTGTACTTGCGTGATGCAATATGTCAGGTTTTGTTGATTAAATTTTTCTTAAAAATTTTCCCATGTTCCAATGGGATCCGAAGTGAATGGGGCTGTGAATTCTGGGTTTGTAGCCTTGTTTTCAACCCAGTCAGATATCTCAGGCAATTTTATATTTTCTGGGTGAAGCTTTCTCCAAGGCGACACCTGTGTGTGGGATTGGGTTGGCGCTAACTTCACTGTAACTAATCGGTGATCAGATAAATTGATCTTTTTGGTTGTAAATTTGGAGATTCTTGAGTGGTGGGATTGTGGGATAAGGATGTGGTCAATATGACTCATCGATATGAGCAGTCCCTCACATATGTTGGGTCTTGTCATGTGGGGAAGGATTGGTGAATTGGGGGGAAGAGCATCCTGTAAGCCAAGAGATGCCTTCATTGTGCGATAGTCAATGTGTCCAGGTGGGTATCCCCTGGGATTAGGCCATCGATCTGTATTGGGGTTATCCCAGCAGTTGAAATCGCCTAACATGATGATATCTGGTGGGAGGGTGAGGGTAAAAATTTTTTCAATTTTTTTTTCTCTCAGTTGCAGTGCATGGTGCGTAGATACATTCTAACGAAATTATTTCATCTTGGCATGTGATTGTTGCTACCAGGACTTGACCGTGCAAGTGTGATAATAAATTTGTAATTTTCAAATTTTTTGACATTTTGGACTATCACCCCACAATGAGACGTCCATACTGATTGTAATGGTGCGACCCTGGTTGACCAGGATTCTTCTTCCCCTTGTAGGCATTGGGTTTCTTGGATGGCCAAGATGTCTACAAGAGGTTTTCGCAGAAATGCCAGCTTTTTGGATTGGGACGTATGAGCCCTGGCTCCTGCGATGTTTAACGTCCCTATTGACACTGAGGTGCCCGCGGCGCCTCAGGAGCAGTTACAAGGACCCTCTGGTTCTATCCCACCGTGGCTCATTTTGGCCATGCTCCGCGTCTGTACTTCAACTCTTTCACTGCCATTGTTGGTTCCCTTGATCTGACCCAATGATTCAAGGGAATTGCGGTTTTTTGAATTTGCATCAACTTTTCCTGCACAGGTCTCATGTTGATTTGATGCGGGTTGTTGATTGGATTTTATATTTTTGAGGTTCAAATTTGTTGCATTGTGCACCGCATTTTCACCCAAATTGCGGTTGCATTGTTCCTCAGTATGTGCATGACTGATGACGCTTTGTGGCTCAGTCTGGTTACTGTGAAGATTTTTGACCTGGGCATATTGTTCTGAAAGGTTGGTTCAGTGAATATCCAAAATATCCTCCTGAATTTGCCCATGGTTAATGACGGATTCCGCGTGTGCCGCTGCTTCAGCCGCTGCTCTCTTGCAGGCTTTTTGTGCTGCTTTACGCTGTTTACTTGTAACTGGGTCCATGATGGAGTATAGTCCATCTTCACCCCAGCGGAATGGGTGTTGGCCATCAGTCATCTTGGCGAAGTTTTCATTATCTTCGTCCATAGCTTCTTCACAAAAATCATTTTCCATTAAGCCCTCTTTTACAGGGCATGCATGTTCCTTGTGGCCCAGTGAGCCACAGTGGTTGCAAATGGGTGGTGCGCGTTCTGGTGTAACTTGGAATGCAGCTGACTGGCCCCCATCTGTAAAGTGAAATTCTGATGCATGGGGAATTCTGGATAAATCCTCTTCCACTTCTGGGAAGGGGTTGATTACAGCAATAGATTTGCCCGTGCACAGGTCAGGCATTAAGAAAAATCACTGTAATTCGAGTTGTTGGATTTCTCCATAGGCCACAAGACCTTTGCGGAGCTCCTCCTCGATTACCTTACAAGGAAGGTTGGTGAGGAGCGAGTCAAAGGAGACGAACAAAGTTTTTGCTTTGTTCCATCTGGTGCGCGCGGTGCACACAATTTTTTTTGCCCTCAGGGAGGGCAATTTCCAAGCAGATTTTTGCTGTGGTATCGGCTTCTTCAGCTGTTTCAAAACCAATATCAATCCAGCCATGGCTCATGTTGTTGGTGGCTACATACACTGCGTGAGGGAAAAGTGAGGGCTGTGCCTCACATGTTTTCTCCCACAGGGTCAGTGACTCATCCCCAAGGAAGAGTCTGATCCTGTATTCCACCTTTGACAAAGGTTGGTTGAATTGAATGTACATGTACTGCGCATGCTTTACAGTAAATACCATAAACCCAGACGGTGTCTGAGTTTGAAATTTTTCTTAAGGCTTGGGTTCCTGGCCCCCTCCAGGGCGTTTCTTGCCCCTAGTTGCACCATTAAGCGCACCGCTTGCTGTGACGCTCGCCCATGTTGTATTATTTTTGTTATTAAATTCGCCCATCTTTCCTGTGTGTGATTATCCAAATTTGCTGTTCAAATCAAATCGTAGTAACTAAAGTGATTGTTACGAGAAAGAAAATCGTTGCCTCATAATAAATTTAAAATTTAAAATCTAAAAGTTAAAGTATATGAAACTATTCAAGCGTTTGCTAATTGATTTTATTTGGAGATACAGACGCTATCTGAGGATAACATTATAAATAAATTTGATGCCCAAATCTCTCTTTGCCATGCCTTTGAGCTATATATAGAGCTGTATTGTGTCCTTATACCAGTTCTGAATGAGGAGAATGATATCAACCATATAATGAATTATCTCCGCTGCTGTGCCGTCACTTTTGATGTGCCTAATCCAAGTCTTCAAGAGCTTCATGACTCAACATCCTGGGCCTTTCTTTAAAACAGGAACTGTCAGGGAGACGGCAGAGAAATTTTAGACTCTCCTGCCAATTGGGATGAAAAAGTACCCAAAAGGCAAGCCAGAATGCCAGAGGCATTGTCACAGAAACAACGTTGACTTGTGCGGGGAGACATTTGATGATTGAGCGCAGGTGAATTGAAAATGTTAGATGGAATCCAGCAATGAACCAGGCTGTTGCAACTCCAGACCTCGTGGGCCTTGTTGCAAAGAGTTGTGCTATTGGGTTTGTTGGTTTGGAACCCTCCATAGGAGAGTTTGGTACAAAAATGGAGGCGAGGGGGCGGATCCTTGCTTGAGGTGGAGACAGATGGGCCCACAGGATTTAGATTTCCTGCTGGCAGATGGCCTTGACAATTGGGTTAAATTCCCTGAATTTTCTTACATGATACACCCAGTTTACTACGGTAGGAGCTATAGTTACTATCATGACTGGTATTTCCCAGCCAATGTAGGGCCCAAAGGGCCACATTGTCAGTGTCATAGGGAGTTTAGAAGGAAAATTTGAAATAAATCAAAATATTAGGAACTTGGGGAGATCATAATGAATGGTAAATTAAGAAAATCGACTGTCAATTTCCTCAGTGTGATACAACTGCTTAAATATAATGTCAATTTGGGGAATAACTTAGTAAAGCATAGGATTGGGCTCTCAAGATTTGACCTAACCCAGCGAACTTTGAATGAAGGGGAAAACCAAATTTAATCTGAACTGACTTTGAAGGAGTCAGCGGCGGGCCAAGTCACTTTCATTTCAACCTCAGATGCCTGACTTTCGGTTTAATTATGTTTCCAATTGTTAGCATGACGGCGTCTCACCTGATGGGCAATGGGAATCTCCCAAGGCCACCCCACATAGGGGCGATCCCAGATGGTCAGAAACAGGTTTGAGATACCCAACCCGCCCACACCTGGCCACTTTGGCATCCATTCGGCCAACTGAGATGCATCAAACAATGATCCTGATTTTTGAGGGGAGGGTTTTGAGCTATAAGCAACATTCAATGATGGAGGTACATTCTCTTTGGGATTTGTCCCATTGTTTTTGAGGGGAGTTCTGAATTGGCAACAACATTGCCCAATAGCATGATGCCATTGGCAATTTGAACCAAGGATTTGTCACTGGACATATTCTTATTAAGAGGTACACGCCCATTGGACCTTGCCCCATATATTTTTGAAGCAGGTATCAAACTGACAACAACATTTCCCAATGGCCCAATGCCAATGGTGAGTTTTTCTGAGGATTTGACACTTGATTTCTCATTCACTGAATGTGTGACCCATTGGGCTTCATTAAAGAGGGTTTAAGGCTTCTAGACCTTGATTTTAAGGGATCAGTGCTGTCAACTTCATAATAATCTTTCAGCCCATGAGGGGTGGCGGCTTCCAATTATTTCAGCGCAAATTTCTTCAATTTTCCATAATAATTTAGTTGAGGCAATTGTGGAGACATGTGGTGGAATCTTCAGAGGGAGAGCTGTTACCCAACGTTTTTCTACCATATAAGCGAGATCACCCTGTGAAATGAGAGGGACAGCTGCCCTCTTTGGACTCTTTTTAGTGGGGAATGGGAACACCGACCAGTCTAGACAGAGGGGACGTCCCCTGGACTTACAGGAACTCCTCAGCCTGGTGGCCCTGGCTTTGATCAGTCTGAACTCAGTCAGGTCACTTGTTTTCATTGTAAAACTTGGGCCATTATGTAAATCATTGCCTGAAATTGAGTTCTAGACCCAGGATTCAATTGGTGAACCTCAAGGATGGAAAAAAAATGGGAAAGGGAATGGGGGAGTAGACAGGGATTTTTTACCTAACCTTTCTTTAAAAAATCTCAAGTATAAAAATTCTCTGCCCCCCCTTCGGTCCAGCAGAATGTAGCCAACAGCGCACTGCCTTCAGCGGTTCAGCCTGTAATAGTGAATGATCTGAGAGCCATGACCAACCGCTCCCTGAGGAAATGCAAAGTCGAGTCAGGGGAAAACATAGTCACAAAGACTTATACACAGCAGTTAGTGTCCAAGAACTTCCTTTTATTTTGAGTAAAATTTACCAATTAAACGGGGTCCAAGTGGCAATGGCTATTGAGAGTTTGATAAAATCAAGCCCCCAGTTATGAATGGAAATTAATTTTTTTTAAGTCAGATGGATACTTTAAATGTCCTCACACTAAATTCAGCGGCTGTTTAATTTTCAAATTGTACTTATATTGGTAAATTATTCAATAAACTTAAAGTCTGTACAATTGTGGACAGCGGGTCACCGGTTTATACTGTATCTAATAAGCTGGTAAAAAGACTTAGCCTTGCTCCTGACATGGATTATTAAAAAGTCAATAGTACAGCAGGCCCTCAGGCTACAACTTCTGAAGGAGCATACAGTGCATTGCCGTTGCAAATTGGCTCATTGGTAATATCCGCTCTTACTATTTCTCTTTCAATTCAAAATTTTTCAATTCTCTTATAGCGACCTCATTTATAAGAGCCAATTGAGTCAAAGCTGATTTTGATGAGAACACTTTGGAAATCCTTGAAAAAACTTTCATTATTTTATTATTTTAAAGAGGAGGCCCCAGCGCCTCAAACTCAAGGGTTTGTAGACATAGTATAAAAATTGTATAGTGCCTGTGGGTTATCAGTTGATTCAGGAACATACAAGGAGGCTACCCAACCATATTGTATAATCTATGGGGATTCTGCTATGTGCTAATCATAATATAATAATTCTGGAGGGCCACCAAGAAGTAGTGGGGACTGAAATTATGTTGTAAATGCTCAAGGATTATACAGTGAGTAATTTGCATCATCCTGTCATTGCAATTCAAAACCAGTCACCATACCTGAGATTATCCTCCCTGACCATGGCTAAATTCAGGTGCTTTTGGCTAATCTGCATGACTATCCTATCCTGATAAAGTGACACCAGATTATCACTTTTGTACATATGTTACCTGTCAAAGAAGTTCAAAATGTTTCTGATTTTGCATCTTGATGAGTTAGGCCTTAGCGACAATGTTCAGCAATCCGTTTGCTCTTTAGTACCTCAGGAAAGTCTATCTGGATTAACTGAGGATGGTAAGGATCAAGCGCTAGCCCTTTTCATAAAACACAGCGTTATTTTTGCAAAAGATGACTGTGATTTGGGGTGAGCCCAGGATGTATTTCATCATAATGATACTGCAAATCATCTTCCAATTCTCTCCTCGTCCAATTAGACATTCAAAAACGGTAGATGAAGTGTTTAGTGCCAAAAATTACCCATCTAGTGCAACACGGGATGCTACTATTTTCTAAGAGTCCCAGGCCTCTTTGGTGTTGATTATTAAGAAGAAAGATGGAATGAACCGGGTGATATTAGACTATTGGAAGCTTAATTTTATTACAAAATCTTTATATCCTTTACATTGGATTGACGATGTGCTGGACCGCTTAGGCAGCTTGCAATACTTTTCACCCATGAAATTAATTTCTGGCTACTGGCAGATAGAGCTGACCAAGGAGGAGCAGAAAAAATGCGCTATGATTATGGTTCAGGGCTTTTTAACCAACTCATTAGAATGCCACAGTGGCTGTGTAACGCCCCCACGACCTTTCAGCAGGCTATGGATAATATTCTCAGCAATCAAAAATTCCTGCATCATAGTTTATTTAAATGATATTAACGTTTTTTCAGCACGTTACTAATAATTTGAAGCACCTAGATGAAGTTTTCTGCCGCCTTGACAAGGTTGATTTGAGAAATCAAGCCATGTAAGTATATTTTTTCCATGAGCAGTTGGAAAATTTGGGATTTGTCTTCAACAGGCATGGCTTACAGCCCCAACCGGCAAAGGGTGAAGCTCTTGAATGCATGAAGCAACCTAGTAGCAAGTGCAACGTTCATGTATTTTGAGAATGATCAGCTATTCCTTTCAACTTATAGAAAACTTTAGTAATATAAGTAACCACTATTTCACCTTTTCAAAAATGGTATCTCCTTTGAATATACAGTAACTGCAAGTTATTTTTTGACACATTAAGGCTTTACCACACCTTGCGCTACTGATGATTTACCCTAATTTCTAAAAACTGGTTGACAATCAGATGGACGCTTTGCTCACGGCTGTCAAGTTGGTGTTATTCCAACTTAATTCTGATTAAATTGATCATTAAATGGTTTATTTTAGCCAAACCTTGGACGTTCATGAACGGAACTATATAATAACTGAGAATGAGTGACTGTCAGTTTTATATGTATTTAACAATTTCAGGTTTACATCCTTGGTGTACACTGTACTGTAGTAACTAATCATGCCTCTCTGAACTTATTGCAAAATTATATAAGAGCCTGAAGGAAGGTTAGACCGCTGAGACTTGAAATTTCAGGCTTAAATCGCAAAATTCAGAACCAACCTGGTGTTAAGCATCAAAACGCTGATGGGTTATCTTGACTGCATACCGTGGCCTTAGTGTCTGATGTGGCTGATTCATTATTTGATAAGATGCTGACCCAACAATATGATAACGAACTGGAGGATTTCCTGTGCTTCTTAGAAAATTTATGAAAGGACACGGATTATATGAAGGGAAGCTTTATAAGGTACTAGGTGAGCAGCAATTTTGAATACCCCTACTAACGTAGTGTATTATTATTATTAATGGGCTTACAAGGTGATGAGGCACAGTAAATTCTAAAAACGTTTAAATTATTGAAAAAGCACCACTACTGAAAATCTATGAATTTTGGCATTCATGAGACCCTCCTCTGTTGCAAAGAATGCTAGGTGAAGTGAACTTTCCAAAAGCCACCTCTTATCAGTTGGTTGAACTCAACTTTTCCTAGCATACTGAATCTATGGATGTTGTTGGCCCGTTGACTAACACTACAGATCAATGTAAAAATATAAGAGTGGCCATAAATCACCTCACCAAATAATTGGAGGCCAGAGTGGTTTGGGATTTAGGCACCATGACCATGGTAAAATTTATACTAGAAGAATATCTATTGGCGTGATACCCTCAGTTTCTGTTGACAGATAATGGGACTAACTTTATGTCCCAGATGATTTCTAAGCTCAATGAATTGATGGTTATATGCAGGGTATTGTCTACATTCTATCACCCTGAGAACAATGCCATCATCAATTGAGTGAATGGTACTCTCATGGGATTTTTCATAAGATGATTATAAGAAGTTGTCTAGTTGGAATTTTCTTGCCTTCCGCCATTTTTGTATATAATATATCTTATTACTTGGCCACGGGGCATCCCCCATTTGCTTTACTATATGGGACAAAACCAGAGATTCCCCCAATTTTATAATCTTGTGTCAGTGAAGCCATGACTCCCACGAAATATTTGGAAATGATGGTGCAGACTCTAATTTGACTAAAAAGCACTGCATAGTCCAATGTGCTGGCTTGGAAAAAACGATCTTGTGAGCAAGATAATACAGACTGGCGGCCACTACCCCAATTGACTGTAGGGGAACTCGTTTTATAATAAGATAACCATGGATTTGGTTGACTAGCAAGCTGGAGCACATATGGAAAGGGACTTTCAAAATCATTGAGAAGACATCTGTAGATGCCTAAACTCTGATGAATCCTCTTAAAGGCCACCTTATCAACCAAGTGCATGGTAAGTTCTTAAAATATATCAGCAGAGTTCTGGGATGATATACCCTAATTTCTCAATGTGTTAGCTGACCCCCACACATTTTTTCTACCTGATGTTTGGTCAAGTGTGGGAAAAGTTGTAAGTGGCTTGACTAACCATCAGGATACTATATTCGTATTTTTAATTAAATACTCTAACTAGTACTAGATACATAATTAATTAAAACTTGGTGTTACTAAGCCACGTGGCCTCAGCTTTTATATGTAGTAGCCTAAAGTATTAATCTGCTATTAATCAAATACTTGAAACCTCACCAGCACATCTCTTGTTCCCTAAATTTATTGGCTTCTGATGCTGTGGCATCAATTTCTATATTGCCTCCTATTTTATTTTGGCTTACTACTCTACGTTGTTCCCCATGCCAGCTTAAAATTATCAGTGAAAGGGGTATATGTTTATTATGCCAGTTCTCAGGTGATTAGACTACATCCAGAGTATTACATCTTTTAAGAAAATTCCATGGCCTTTAATTAATCGCTTCTTAATCAGATTTGTATATTACACATTTTAATCTACCATTTGAAGGTGCTGCTTAGTAACAATGAAAAGCACCAATGAGATCTCTGGTAGAAAATGCATATCTGAGGATGATTGTTGAGGAGAAGGGGATATTTTCCTGAGAGAAGCTGTGAGAGCTAAACTATATGAATTAAGAGCAAGACTGGGAGCCACTAGTATTGGATACTATAGTTTAATCTCTTTGCTTTAAAATTAAAAACCCTATTGTTGTAACTGCAAAGTATTTGGTTAAGTTTTGGATAAAGTCACTGTCTTCATACAGTACCTTCTGTTGTGGTGTATATTGACATGTACGGTTGAGATCTGACGCAATCTCGCTGATTTTGACAAAAAACAAGAAGGGTTATTTGTTGATAACCTTTTACAGTTTCTAATTATCAACAAAAGTATTCTGTATCTAATTGTCTAACGTGCGTTGAACCTCAACAGGTTCATTACCATATTGCTGAGTTCATTTTGTTCAACAATTTGCTGACTGGATCAGATATCAAGTCTGTGGTGGGCAAATGAGAGTTCATCCACATTTTTATGCTTAGTTGGGCCAGTGCTGGATATTGAAGCTGTACACATCGAAATTTTAAGGACCACCAGGGTGTCAGACAATTATAAGTCCGATGTATAGAAAAAAGTGTTCAGAGGTTAGAGATGAAAAAATTGGCCAAAAGACCCTAGTCAATTCCCAATGGAACCCCTTAAATTGGAATAACACATCTAATAATGATCAGGCAAGCAAAATGAGTTCTGGAGATCAGATTGCACCAAATCATCAGCTGAATTTGGAAAGTTCAACAGAAGCTCCTCTCCAGGCCACTTCCACTTTAGTACAGCCTACACCGCGGAGACCAGACCTCTTATAGGGTGGGAGGGGGCCTTGACAGGCGAAAATTATTTTCCCAACAAATGATTGGGTAAAATACTTAAAAACTTACCTCATGGATCAATACTACCTATCAATGATCAACCATTCCATAAATGCGAGGTGAGTATTATCCTCTCTGATAGGTCAATTCTCAATATTTCCTAATTAGGATTTTACTAAGCAATCTGAACTTTGAGCCATAACATCTTAAATATCCATTATCAACTTATTAAGAAGTTTTTTTTTAGTGAAAAATAATAAAACTGTAGAAAACACTAATTTCTAGTTTTTAGAATTTATTTATCTTTATTATCAGTGGTTTAACTCCCCTATCTGTTGGATTTTTAGGCCCAAATGCACCAGTGAGCTTATAAAACCCCTAAAATCCAACAAGTGGTGCTCACTACAGGGGAACCTGTACATTACAAAAAACTACAAAAACAATGAAAATAAACCCCCTGTTAGCCTCTATTGAACAACAATTAGCTAGTGCTTTGTCTTGCCTCAAAAGGCTTGAGAAGCTCTCTTTGCAAGGCCCTTATGGAGCCTCTCTTGGTATCCATAAACCACTTTTTAGAGACAAGTTTACCCCGGGTGTGGGGAGTGTTGCTTCTTTCCTCTTTATGTATTAAGTAAGCTATGTAAGGGGCAACGGACCATCTTAAAATCAAGTACCTCCTTCCCTGCTTGAGTCGTGGCGCTCAAGAGATAATGGTTCCACACATGACCACCCTCACACCTAAGCGGAGGTGAAACAAGCACTTAATGAGGAATTAGGCTCCCTAAAAAGCTTGAACAGGCAAAACAGGCCTTTATGTGCCTTAGCCTTCAACTGGGCGAATTCATCGCTTCTTTTGCTGAACCTTTTACAATAAAGATCAACCCTTATTGCTTGCTAAAATGCTACCCCTAGACGAGGCTATTGCGGTTACCTTGGCTGGTTTGGCGTCCCATCCCTCCTTGGAGATGCATCACTTTTCTGTAAATCGCTCATTTAAAAGTGTATGAGATATTAAGGAAGCCTTGTTAGAGGTGGCTGATATATATATGAATTTGATCCTATGCAAGGGTCTCTGAGCCAAGCATTTACGCTGACTATTTTAGCCTCTATTATGGTGCTTCCCTCTGAAACCTGCTCCTATGGTTTTGCAACCACAAAATGCTTCTTATTCACATAACAATAATCAGATGGTAATGGTTGTGATGGGACAAAGCTACCCTTCGTCTTCAGCTTGGATAGCTCAATTGGTTAAAGCAGTCATTTATTTTCATTCCCATCTTTTTTTCAGAGCGGCCATCCCAAGTGGTTTCATAACTTGCTCTTCAGCCTAAACCCTTTTCTTGGGTACAAATCACTCCCACTAACAATAGGTTAAATGACCAGGACACAAAAGCTAACAGAACTGTTCACCAAAGCTCACTGCCACTGATCAACCCAAAGCTGAGGTATTTAAGGCATCTACGCCCATGACGCTAACTCCCTTGACCTCTTATCCAGCTAACTCTAGTATGAAACCTTTCTCCATGAAGCAGCATAAGCCCACTACTTTGAAGGTCGAAAATCAAGTTGTTACAATTCCAACGCCTCCACTAAAAGTTAGTAAGATCGAGGAACCACCCCAGGACCTATCCTGCTATATAGAAAGCCCTAAACTTACTTCACCCTCTATGGGCTCCCTAACATGTATTGGTAACCCCTCTTATGAGGAATCTGAGGGGGGTGGTGAATATGTGGGTCATTTTGTTTTAGGAGCCCTAAATGAAGTGGAGGTACCCAACCAACTAAACCCAGAGAGAGTGGATTGGGCTATGATACCCCGCCAAACATATCTTTATCATTTGTTGAGAGGCCTGGAGGTTATTGATAACTCTAGTGAAGCTGACCATCTCATTGCCACAATGATCTGGCCCACTCAGAGTGTGTATACACTGCAGTCTATCCGGGATAAATTACCTGAAACTGTCAAACGCCTTGCTTCTACTCTCCAGCTAAAGGAGGTCCTCGCTCTTCCCCCCAACTTGATGGAACTTTAACTAAAGTGGAGGTCGTTGTTAATGGAATTTGGGCTAAAGCTATTCTTGACACTGGTTCCCCTGTGAACATTGTTTCATCTAAACTTATGAAAAAAAAGTTGGCCCTGACCTCGACTATACAAAAGAGTTTGGAACTGCGGGGCCAAACAATACTCGCGCCATTGGGGCCTGCTCTCTTTACCCATCTGATTTGGGAAACTTCTCCTCTCAGCCCCCGCAGTGGCCTTGGCCCACAATACCTATGATCTAATCATTAGCACACAGTTCATGCTCAAATATGAAGAGGTTAATAACTTTAAGAAGGGCTATCTCCTTGCTTAATTACAAGGTTCCTCTGATTTTGACAAATGATGAGCTTACAAAAAGATCATGCTTGCACCGTTGAGTTTCCCTCTTCCACCTTATCATTACATTACACCACAACAGGACTACATACAAAAATGTTGCCTCAATCAGTGGACGCCCTCGAGGGTATCCCTTTCCATAATTATAAAGAGGTAGTAATTAAAGCGGGTGAACAAAGGGTAGTTGATACTAAGTTTATCCTACAAATCCCTCACAACTTATTATTGCACCTAACTAGCATTGATGGAGTTAGTCCTTTGAAGCCCAGAGTTTTGCCAAACGTGCTAGACCCAGCCTATCAACGACCTATCAACCTTCTGCTAGGAAATCTCACCAAGAAGGATATGGTTGTAAAAAAGCATCAATAGATCGGAAGGGGTATTCTGATTCCCCTTGAAGAAATAAAAAAAGTTCACTGTTTGGATCTATGGCCGATATGGGCTTACCAGCAGACCAATCACTATGCACTCTTCCTACAGTTCATATTTCTGATGAACTAACCCCTTCTGAGCTTGACAAGGTCCAAACCTTACTGGAGTCCTATAGCGACACCTTTTCTAACTCTGCAACTGACTATGGGAACATGAAAGGTTGGACTCATACCATTGACGTAGGGGATGCTCGCCCTATCCGCTCTAAACCCTATCATAAATCCAAAGTTGAGGAGCTACAGATGCGGATGGAGCTCAAACAGATGCTGGACGCTGGATTTTTGGTGCTTTCCCAAAGCCCTTGGTTTTCCCCGCTCCTATTGATAAAGAAGAAAATGGAGGTCATAAGGTAGTTATGGACTACTGCAAACTGAACAATCTCACAAAAAAGGACAGTTAACCTATTCCCCAAATTGCTGATGATCTGGCACAACTCTCTGGGTCTAAAATCTTTGCCTCCATGGACTTGGCTAGTGGATACTGGCAGATGGACCTTTCTCCTCAAGATCAAGAGAAGTGCGCCCTTATCTTTAGTGAGGGTTTGTTCCAACCCACTCAGCTACCTCAGGGGTTGTGTAATGCGCCTGCTACTTTTCAGCAGGAAATGGATCACATTCTCCAGGACCTTAAGCTGAGCTCTGTGATCTTCTACCTTGATGACATCACAGTCTTCTCCAAGGCATTTAAAGAATATCTCATGCACTTAAAGGAGGTTTCAACGCTTGCGGGCATCCAACAGAAAGTTGAAGCCCTCTAAATATACTTTCTTTCAAAAGAAGTTAGATTTTCTCGGGCATTCCATCTCCCAAGATGGGATAAAACCTCTGAAAGATAAGGTTGAAGCAATATTTAAGATGCCCGCTCCCAAAACCCTTTGTGACATCCAGGTATTCTTGGGCATGATGGGGTATTACCATCAGTTCATCCCCAAGTTTGCCCAGTTTAGTGAGCCCCTTGTACGTCTCTTGGCTAAGAACACTCTCACTTATTGGGGTGCTAAACAAATGGTCGCGTTTGAGACCCTGAAGGCTTTATTGCAGAAAAGGCCAATACTCTGCCACCCTAACTATGGCAAGCCATTCATGTTGTTCACAAATGCCTTTGACAATACGACGTTGGAGCTATCTTGGCTTAGTTGAATGAAATTGGAGTCAATCATCCTGTGTCTTATGTCAGTAAGATGCTCTCAAATGCTGAGCGCAACTACAGTGTCACTGAAAAGGATTGACTTGCTGTCTTGCTCGCTGTCAAATACTATCGCCCTTTTTTATATAGACTTCCTTCAAAGTGATTACTGACCACACATCCTTGAAGTGGTTACAGAATATGAAAGATCTCACTGGGCGGTTAACTCTCTGGGCTCTAAAGCTCCAGCATTATGATATGACCATTGAGTATCGATCTGGAATGCGTCATATTAACGTTGATGGGTTGACGTAGCTGCCTGTCCTGCACCTTGACAATAGCGAAGTAGAGAGGTTGCATGACCTCCTAATGATTCCTGACGCGTGGGCTGATGAGGATGAGCCAGTACAAAAGATGCTTGCGCAGCACTCCCGCAACACCAAGGTGGAGAGCGGGATGCTATACAAGTAAGTAGGAGTAAACTGGTTGCCCTATCTCCGGCCGTCTGAGCTAGTACACATGATTATGGAGTCTCACAATAGCATGGGCCATGGCGGAGTCCAAAAAAACCTATGAGTGGGTTAAAGAGCGGTATCACTGGGAGGGCATCATTGAGACCATAGCTGAAGTCCTGGATGCTTGTCTGACCTGAAAAATAAAGCCAGCTTCAAGACCCATTATCAGTACCAACCTACAACGCCCCAAAAACCCTTCCACACCATATGTTTGGATGTGGTAGGTCCTCTCCCTCAGACTACTGGGGCAATCGATATATCTTGTTAGAATAAATCATTTCAATAAATGAGTTGAAGCTGTGGCTCTCCTCGCTCAGACTGCTAAGGCCACTGCTACCTTCCTACTTCAATATATCTTTATGTGGCATGGTTGCCGCAGCTCCTCCTTTGTGATAATGGGACTTATTTTACCTCCCAAGTGGAAGGACTCCTCGACACCTCCCTGGGAGCAAAACATTTCTTCTCAACTCCCTATAACCCATCCACTAATGGTGCCGTCAAAAGAGCAAATGGGACCCTGGTCTATATACTTAGGAAAATGGCCAACTCTGACCCTCTTCACTGGAATCTTTACTTATCCAGTGCCCATATGGCTTACCATATTAGCTACCATCGCATCCTCAAGATGTCTCCTTTCCATGTGTTATATGGGTGAGAACTGGGGGTGCCTGCGTTACTAGCCAAAGATGTTTTATCTGCTCAGACTGATCCAGATCAAGCCATGAGAATTTTGAAACAGCACATCATCCAGTTACGGTATGAGGCGATGACTAATTTAGCAAAAAAAATGTCACTAAAGAAGGCCAAGCAGCCAACGAGCTCTGGCCACCAACTCTCTTCTTTCCAAGTGGCAGACTTGATACTCTACTACCACAACTGAATCATGCTTAGAAAGGAAAAGTTTGGTTCAATCTGGGAAGGCCTATTTGTAGTTACATATAAGCGAGCAGATGAGTTTTTCATCAAGTCCCTTGCTTATGGAATTACCATTAACTGAGTTCATGGACAGATTTAGTGACCTTATTCACCCCCTACCACTCTTGGAGGGGGTAATGTCAGACAATTACAAGTCTGATGTATAGAAAAGTGTGGTTTGGAGGTAAGCGATGAAAAATTGAACAAAAGACTCTGGTCAATTCCAGATGGAACCCCTCAAATTGAGGTAACACTTTCAATAATAAATAGGCAAGTAAAATGCTTTTGGGCAATTGATTGCACCAAATAGTCGGCCAAATTTAGGAAGTTCAACGGAAGCTCCTATCCATGCCACTTCCACTTTAGTACATCCTACACTGTGGAGATTGGCCCCTCTTATAAGGTTGGAGGGGCCTGAACAGGTGAAAACATTTTCCCATCAAAATGATTGGGTAAAATACATAAAACCCATACCTCATGGATCGATACTCTATATCAACTATTGACCATTCCATAAATGCAAAACGAGTCTCAACCAATCTGATAGGTCAAGGCTCAATATTTCCTAATTTGGATTTTACTATTTAATATGAACTTCAAGCCTCAACATCTTAGATACCCATTAGCAACTTATTAAAGGGGGTTGTTTTTCCCATGCAACAACTAATAAACCTGCAGAAAACACAAATTTCTAGACCATCTAGTACTAAAAAACACAAATTTCTAGTTTTAAGTATTTATTTATCTTTATTATTATCACTGGTATAACTCCCCTATTTGTTGGGTTTTAGGCCCAAACGCACCAGAGAGCTTATAAAACCTCTAAATTCCAACACAGGGCAACCGTCCTTTGAGGTTATTAAGATTTTTAACCTGCGCAGAGAGCATTGTCAGATACCACAGTAATTGCACTCTGTGGATGTAATACAGAAAATGTTTACAAGCATAAATGACAGCTTGGCGCTCCTTTTCAGTAATGGTATAATTTCATTCATGTATATCTAATGTCCAGCTGCAGTAAGCGATGAGGTGTTCTACCCCTTCATTTTCAAAATGATACAACACCGCCCCTCCTGGTGAAGATGGATGCATTTTTCCTAATATCAAATGGTTTATCAAGTTTTGGTATATCAGTATAAGTGCTTGGGTTAGGCAAAGACTTAGATAGTCAAAAGCCAACTGGTAATTTCTCATCCATTCAAATGGTATTCAGTTCTTAGAAGTTGAAATAAGGGTTCCTATTTTATTGGTTCTTTACTAACTGGAAATAGTAGCTGATCATTCCCGGAAATACTGAATATCACGCTTTCTACTTGGCCATGACATTTTTTCAGTAGCTTCAACCTTAGCGGGCTGGGGTCATAAGTCTTGTTTATCAGTATTAAACCTCAGATACTTAAGTTGTTTGAAGAAGAGAATGTACTTACAGGGTTTGATTTTCAGATTGGCTTTAGACATGTGGCAGAATAATTATTCAAAAAGCTGCAAATACTCTGTAATTGTTTCTAAAAAACATTTATATCATATAAATACGCTAACACACAGGAGCTTTTTAAATCCCCCAATATGTTATCCATAGCATGCTGTAATGTCACTGGCGCATTATACAGCTCTTGTGGCATCCTAGTGGGCTAGTATAAACCCTGAGCGGTAATCATAACGCACTTCTCTAGTTCCTATTTTGTCAATGAATATGCTAATATCCAGAGGAAAAATTCATATAAGAAAATACTGTGTGCCGCCCAAGTGGTCTAGTGCATTTGAATATGGGATAAAAGGCTGGAGTCTTTTTTTAGTACTAGATGGTAAGGCTGGAGTCTTTCTTGATAATATTGTTGAGCTTTTGATAGTCTTTTACCTCTTAATTTATTCTTCTTTTTATTAACCAACACCAGGGAGGTAAGGACTTTTGAGGCACATAAAGTTCATTCTGCACAAGTTGGTTGCTTTTGTGGTTGACAACTTCATTCACAACCTTTGAGTGCTTAATCAGACGGAAGTAAATAGGCAGTTGATTACCAGAGTTAATCTGGTGAAACACATTGTGTTCACACCCAAATTTATAGTCATATTGATTAAAATTTTACTATATTTTTAAAACAAAGCTAAAGCTTGTACTTTTCATCTTCTGTCAACCCAGAAAGGCGTTCTCAAGATATCATCGAGCATACCAATAGATACTTGTTCACTTGAGCCAAATTTATCCAGATTTCCAAAATCATGGATACTTTTTAACTCTTCAACGGGTAATATAAACAAAATTTATTATCTGGTGTCACTTAATATTCAAAGAATAAGAGTCCATATTGGCTAGACGGACCTGGATTTCGTCATGGTCTAGAAGGATAAACCCAGGCTCAGTGACCAGTTCCAAGTTTAACTAGCCAAAAAGAGAAAACTATCTTGACATATAACTATAGGGAATTTTTAAGGTAATTTTTTCCCAACTATTATTTGAGGACCATCCAGAATGTTTCTTTACAATTAGCATGTACAGGAATACCCTTAGATTCTACAATATAATTCTATAACAACTAGATATGACCATGTAGCTGCCAGTAGCCAATTGACTCTATATCATTCTTGAATACAAGTTAAACAAACTCCTGATTTTGAGCTTTCAGGGCCTCATCCTTCCAGATGGAATATTGTAAGAGTTTGGCCCAGTGATTCCAAAGCATTTTCTTTAAAAATCTGCTTTGACTCCATAATAACTCATGATTGAAATAATGATTATAAAGTCATAATTTTTAATGAAAAATGATGGAAGAAGTAGAGATCACTAGTGAGACAAAATGCAGCTTCAATGCGCTGTACACTCCTTTTAATATTTGTGGTCTGAGGGCCGGCGGTACCTAGGTTATTATGATCTATGCCTAAAGCAACCCCCAGTAATTTCACCAGTCAAGTGTACACAATATTATTTGGTGTCCACTGTTTACATTAGCTCAGACCTTGAGCTAATTCACAGTTATATCAGTATAAGTACACTCAAAAAAACAAGCATAAGTAGAATATATTGCATGGACATACAATTTGTCCGCTTGACCTAAATTTTTTTAAGCTTCTTGCATATATGAGGGCTAGATTTTTTTCAGCCTCAATAGTTACAGCCACTTAGACCCCAGTTATTTTGATCTCATAAGAAAGGATTGTAAGCTCAGGGGGTTCTAATTGTTCAACATACATCTTTGATAAAACTACTTCCACCAACTTGGCTTTTCATTTTTCCTGAAAGTGGCTAGTCACCGCTATGCTAACAATCATTGTAACTTTAACTTCCAAAGGCGGCCTGAAATCATCATCCTTTCATCTCACAGAAGGTGCTTTTGATAATTTGTTTTTACTTGGGGTTTTGCTGGAGGAGGCGGATATAGAGAATCCCAATTGTAATCCGCCCTTTCTATTCCAAATTCTCCATTATCCACATGTTTCACAGAATGAACTCTGGGTTTAAACTTAAATTAGGGCAATGATTGCATAACGGAACAACTTTTTCAAAAATTACAGGTAGTCTGACTAACATTAGGCTTATCTGTACAAGGACTGTACGACGGAGGTAATACTTCTTTTGGAGAGGACCTGAGGCCGTGGTTTAAAAGACTCTTAATAACTCTTGTTGGGCATTTAAAAAGTGATGGCGCAATACTGAATATAATTCACAACGTGGGTGTTATCGTTCTCCTCATTTAGAAAGTATTTCATAACCTGATACAACTTTTTATATGGCTCACAGACTTGGCGCATAGTGATCTGAGCTTCAAAATCATTAATAACGTTATTAACTCATAGTGTCTGTGACTCTAAATACAAAAGCACCACTTTTATGGGTTCATCTTTTTCAAAATAACATGTAAGTAACTATGTTTTATGGGTAATCCGCTCTGACCCACCAAACTCCTTGATAAGAAGACCCTTGGCGTAACGTTGGGTCATCCTGACCTTCTGTAGCTTAGGCATAACTAACCTTTGGTTTTTTTAGCCCAGCGATCTCATTACTATGGTCAACTTAGCATTCTCAGATGCTTTGGCCATACTAATCTCAAAGAGACTAATAAGATTTTGCATGTTCGCCTTATCATTAACTTTGGTAAGCTAATAGGGATAACATGAATTTGAGGCTTATGGCAGTAGGGCCAAATGGACTGCATCACATCTAGATTACTTACCGAGTGACAAAGACAAGATATAGGATTAAACTACCCTTGAGCCTCTGGAGCGCCTCACGTCAAAGAGCCTAAGGGAACCTGAGTAGATTTTACCAGAAGTAGTGTATGCAGCTTGGACCATAGTTTCACAAATAAGTGCGTACAACTGCTCAGGGGGAGGAGGCTCTGGAATGTATGGTTGATAAGAAGCTCCAACGCCCTGAGCAGAGGTAAAAACCACTTGCAAATAATGAATAACCAGTGCCTTGGCACCCTCAATATCCATACAAATGGAGGAGGTTCCCGCTCATCGCTGAATAAATCATTGAGTTGTGCACTGAAATGATCTTAAAATAATCCAACATAATAGAGAAATGGCAGCATTCCACCAGTAACAGAGTTTCTATACTATCAACTTTTTGGGTAGCATCCAAAAATCATCTTTCATGTTGATGTTCTCATTCACCAGGGACCTTACCTTATGAACCTGGGTTTTATAATATAAGACTCAAGGCCTCAATGGCCTGGTACAGGTCAGTATCAGAGTGAAAAACTCTGTTTATATCTGCATCTAGTTCATTGAAGTGACATTGATGTATTCTCTAATTTGTGATAATTCTTTCACTTGGAAATAATGACCAAGTATATTATTAGATAGTTGTCCAATGTTAGCATTTAAATTAGCACGTAATTGAACATCATCAAAATTGTTCTGCTGGGCCGTGGGGGCGGCCACTTCAACTTCATCTAATTGTGTGACTTTCACCAGAAGAAAGCCTTCAATAGGGTCAATGGGATCCATACTTAATTAAAATGTTATACATGGAAGCAAGGTGTGAGCCCTGTAGTGAGCACACAAATGCTGAAATTAATGATAAAGTGTTAAATAATGAATGCACAGGTCATTCTGCTCAAAATTATAAGTTACTGCTAGATGACAATAACCTTAAAAAACTTGCAAAAAGAACACTTTTATGCAAGAGGTATGTTTATTTAGAAAAAGAAATATCACAGTATAGTATCTACTACTACCAAAAGCTCTGCAGCTCAATCAAGATATCCTTTCTTCATACTAGGTTTTCTTCAGCAACGTAGGAAAAAATAATCCCCTTCAAATTAAATTTTATTTGAGGTGAGCCGACCTGGGGATGATACTACACTGATGAAGAGGATTCAAATTAATGGGAAAGGAGGATAAAACCCAGAAAACCTTCATGCGCGGCGTATGATAGGCTAGGAGCTCCATGGATCGCCTTGCTATTTGCTATCTCAGTTTGGGGCATTGGTGTGCAACGCCAACACAGTCATAATCTTCCCTTACCCAAAGTTCACTACTAGGATCAAACTCAGTGAGGCAGTGGTAGAGGGTCCATATTCTACCACTGGGTTATCCTCCCCTCTCCTTCAAGTTAACGATACTAAGATATGCTCCTTTCATCAAAAGAGTTCCTATTGGTGCAGTTTAAGTTTACTAAGCTGAACTTAAAAGTGATAGACTAGAGGTTAATTATTAAAATTAGGGAAAGGAGAGAATCACTATGGCTTGGGATTTTTCTATTATATTTGCAATCACCAACTTGCAATTGAGGTACTGGTGGATGGCCAAAGTAATGATAAAAACCCTCATACCAAATATTTTAAGTTGGTGAGGGGGCGAGATAGAATATGCAGAACATAATTAAATATTAGAGGATAACAACTCCAAGGGCATGAGCCAAGGCAATCCTAAGTTTGAGGTAGCAGCAGTTGCTCCGGTGGGGCTAAGTATTTAACCACCATAATAATTATTTATAATTAAAGGCGCTAAAACTAATCTTAAAATTAATTTAAAACAAATTTGGCATTTTCCTATCTTATTGTGGGCCACGCAATAGAGAACATAATAATCAATTGAATCCTATACATAATTATTAGTTATATGTAATCATTAAATAGCAATATATAAGCTGATGGCTGGTTAAACCAATTGCAACACCCCCCAATTATATCTACCACAAAAGTATATCCTATAATTTTCTTGTAGACACACTTGACCATTATAGAAGGTATTAGTAATCTACTTGATTATTATCTAAAGATCTGTTGTTTAAAAATCACTGGATGAGTATCACTGGAGTGGTCCAAGGCATTATAATAACAGTTCTGGCAAATTCTAGGAAATTTGGGCACAACTTGTGATTGAGATGGTATAAAGTGGTTAAATATGAGAAAAAGAGTCAGTATAAATAAAAAGCCAATTATAGTATTTTATACGTCCAAGAACTTTACTTGAAGATCTGAGACTATATGTATTGGATTCTTTAAGATCTTTATTCTTTGAGCTTCAAGTCATTTATCTTTGGAATGGACTAGAGTATTGCTTTTTTTAGCTTTAATTTTTTTATATTATCTGGGGAAGGCCAACAAGGGGACGTACACTTCTGCTAAAACAATTTAAATAAACACAAAGACACAATAAAAGGAACACCAGAGGAGCCAAAGCTACATCCTGTTGCCAGCGGGAATTCCAGTGGTGGGAAGATGGGAGATGTCAGGGAAGGCTTGTTCCAATACAGAACATGACTGATGGAAAGGGTCGTGATTAGAAACAAATAGGGAACCAGGAGGAAACCAACTGGCGTTGGCGTGGTGGCAGAGGGCCAAACAACCAGGCTTGAAGGTAGATCATAAGGTGGGAGTGGAAGCTACATACAGCTTCACATAGGGTAGAAGCTGTACTATAAATGCATTTAGATAATGTTATATATAATCCAAAAGGCAATTGCTACAATTAAGGCACGATGAGAAAGAGGAATGGGAAATTCAGGTAAAAGAGAAGTTTTCTTGGACGGTCTGAAAGCCTATGCTATAGTCAGACTGAAGAGATGCATAACTTCACGCCAGATCTCTTGAAAAGGCTAACAATCTTCCAGACGGTGGACTAAAGACCCATATTGCCTCACACTGCACATGAAGACAGAGAGGCGTTGGACCGCTCAGGAGTATGGTACACCCATTTCAGGCATCTCGATACACTGGAGAGAATCCTGGGGTGTAATAAAGGACGGTAATCATACCTCCAAATGCCTTCTTGTGGACAAAGAGTAAGGGGTATCCAGGATGTCAAGTTAGTCAACATGGGCTATGATATGAGGATGGTGAGGTACCTTGTTGTGCGAAACAGCTTGCCAATGAACTTCTTGGATGTAAAGGGGAGCAGGGCGACCCCTCTGGATGGTGTGACTACTGGCGCTAATTCTCCAATCTGCAGTCCACATTGTCAGGAGGATTTGCTTGAAGCGGGCAGGGGCCCTGTGAGGGCCTGCTGCAGGGTGGTTGGAAGCCAAATATTTGAGAATAGAATTATGGTGGTCAGGATTGCAAAGGCGAATAGCACGGGCAAAATTGGACTGTGAGCGCGAGACCAGTGATGGGTAGGAAGTGTGAGGTTAGTTACATGGGCTTAAAGAGCTAAATATTGGAGGCATGGTCCACGTACTTGATCAGTCTCATGCCACCACTATGGCATGGGCCAAACAGGACGTCCAGACGCACAGCGAGATGGCGACCTATCCATAGCCACCCCTGGACAAAGGAATAAAGTGTTATAAAGAAAGTTGGTGAAAAAGCAATAGAGTGTGCAGAAAACCAAACAATAGACAGAAGTAGTGAGTTAGCAACAACTACCTGGCCAGTTAAGCTAGGTTGCTGGCCTCTTAGGGAGGCGATGCGCTTAGTTACTTTGTCTACAATATGGTTTTCCATCATAGAGGTGGCTTATCCTCCCGCCTCCAGCCATAATCCCAGGCGGTGTACTGGACCCATAGCAGGCCTGGAAAAAAAATGAGAGCACAAGAGGGTGAAGTGGGATGCCTGCCTTGGTAATCATATAAGGGATTGTGAAGCTGGAATATGCTGCTGATCAGAGTTGGCAGAATACTAATGAGATTAGTATCTATCATTAAAAATGATCTCAGACTTGTTGACATTGAGTGCTGCATTACTAATCCTGGGATACTCCCAAATGGTAGATTCCAGGACGCATTAATCACGTTTATTAAAGACATCAGCCACACAATCATTATCAAACGCTAGTATCCTGACTGGCGCCTAGTCTTTCACATGAAGACCAGCAAGATCTGCATTTGCATTGCGGAGGAGAGTGTTAAGGCGCAAAGTTATATAAAATATGGCTCAAAGGGCTACCCTGATGGAGACCCCCTTTGGGGGCAAACCAGAGCAGTGAAGAAACCAGAGCCATATAATGACATTGTGGCTGACTTAGTAACATTGACTAATTGATGAAGTGATATAGAAGCTGAAACTTATGAAGCAAGACCTAAGGTAAGTCAAGTTGACACAATCATATGCCTTCTGATGATTCAAGAATACAAGAGCACAATTATCAGGTGATTTGCAGGCGGTGGCTACTGTATGAACGTTATTCCATATTGCTCTTCTGGGTATAAAGCCAAATTTGTAGGGAATATTACTTCAAAGGCAACTTCCCATAGGCGCTTAGCCATAATTTTAGTAAGGAGTTTGATTTCAGTTTTAGTAAAAGAGATAGGGCGCCAGTTTGCTAAATCCAACTTATCCCTATTTTTTATAAAAGTTGCCATATATATCATTTGGCAACAGGAAGGAGAAATGTCTCCAACAGATATTTTCCTTGAGGCTAACAGTAGATTAATACTTGAAAAATATTTCTTACAAAATTTCATAAAGAATCCCATCAAGGCCTGGGCATTTTCCTGTGTGGCACACTGCGAACAGCAAACCATAGTTCATCTTGAGATATTAAATTCATTAAGTTTGGGTAGTGGGAGATGGTGCGAATATGTGCACTATTGAGGAAGAGTCAACTTTGGCAGGCACAACAGGGTTGGACCTGCACAACTTTAATTAAAACTTGTGAATTTTGGCGGACAACTTCTACAGCTTATCTGCAATGGAATTGTCCGGCTGCCTAACCTGTGAACAGGCCATGTTTTGTTTGGGAGTGAAAAAACCGTGGAAAAAATAGGTGGAGCACATTTTACATGCTTTAATATTTTTGGCTTTGTATTAAACGCTAACGCATTGTTGGTGTTCTCTTACCAATGCATTAAAGAGGGTGGACACTTCAGCCCATTTGCGTTCATAATCAGGGCTGTAACCTGCATCAGTGACATTGCTCTCCAGGTGATCCACTTCTGCTAGAGTACGCCTAATGACCGCTGAGGCAGCACGGGAGGGGGTCCCACAACAATCTGTGGCGCGTCTCGGAAATTTGTGTGATTTAAATCAGAGCATGTGGCGAGAGGATCATCACAGAAAGGAGTCATAAACTCCTGTGCCAAAAGATTGATTTTAAACCAGTGTGAGAGCGCATGCAAAGCGAGATTAGCTTGGCAAAGCTTACTCCATTTGGGTGACTGTGCCACCGGGCATGACGGAGTAAAAGACATAGAAACCATTCAATGGTTGGAAAATCAAATTTTGTGGTGGTAAAGTGCAAAATTTGGAGGGCGAAACCCCAATGGTGTAAGAATGAGATCTATGCATGTCATAGACAGCAGTTACCCATTGTGTAAATGAGGGGAGGCATGTAGCAAAAAATGGGACAGTGTTTGGGAATACTTTTATAGAGGCTCAGGGTAGCATTTAGGATGCAAAGTTCAATGTGTCCATGCGGGGATTAATCATAGAAGACCACTGTCTGTGGCTGGGTTCACACAACAATTTATATCACCAAATACAAAGGTACTAAGTGGAGGGGGAATAATAGCAACATCTGGAAAAAAACCTGACAAATCTATGCACAGGTCGGGGCATAAACGCTAAAATTGTGAGTATTTCTTCACACCACAAGAAAGTAACGGCCAGTACGCGGCAACTAATAAAAAGTTCTGAGAGATAATTAAAATTTTGCTACTGCCCATACTAACCCCCACAGTGCAGTGACAAGAATAACACAGTAGAGAGGGGCATGCATGCCCATGCTTCCTCATCACCTTGCGGACAGTGGGTTTACTGTATCCCCAGGATGTCCACAGGTAAGTTTTTAGGAAACTCAGTTTCATGGCCTGGGATGGAGAGGTCTTGAATCCCACAATTTTTTAACGTCTTAGTCTCTACTGAGATGCTCATTGTGCCCCAGGAGTTAGGGGAAGAGCCCTCTGGCCATACCACTTTGCTTTCCATTGTCACCAATGAGTCCTTACTGCAAGTACCATATTGGTGCTCAGGGATACTATATTCAACAAACTTCTAGATAGCAAGTTTTTTTAATTTTGGGCTCATGAGGGTTTCCATTATGGTGCACTTGTGGTGCACCAGCCGTGAGATCACTAAATTAAATTGAGATTGGTTGGGGAACTCTGTCCCAGTCAGTGTGCAGGTTGCATGAATGGGTATGCAAAGCCCTGAGGGTTGGACTGAGGGCTGGTTGGCACAATCTGATTGGCTGTCAGATTGGGACTGAGCTGAGGCAGAAAATTCCACCTTGTCAGCTTAAATCTGTTCAGGTGAGAAGGAGGTCAACACCAAGGCCGCTGCCTCATGGCTGCCCTATGGGCCTGTTTTTCCTTTTTACATTCCTGTGAAGACACAGGTTCAAATTTAATATACTGACCTAGTTCATCCAAATAAAGGCGAGAGTTATATAAACTACGTCCTTGTTGTGGGCGCCAGATTCTTCATTCGCCTCAGAAACACTCATAGATTTTTATGCCCTCTTTGACAGGGTAGAAGTGCACCTCGTGACCAAAAGCATGACAGAAGGTGCATATGGGCGGTGCACTACCATTGTTGCCTAAAAAGCTCGATTTTGCTTACAAGCAAATGTGAGAGTAGCATTCTGGGGATTTTAGTGAGAACCTCTGCAAAATTTTTGAATGGGGTGATAACCACAGTAGCCTTACCCATACTAAGGGTAGACATAAGCAAAAAGCGTTGCATTTCCAATGATTAAATTGCTCCATAGGTGTTAAGCCCTGCACGGAGGTGTTTCTCAATGATTTTATAAGCCACATTTGTAGGAAAATAATCAAAAGATATAAATTTGTTTAGATTGTGTCCAGAGCATGCGCTCCATATCGCTCACCCATTGACTATCTGGGAGGTCAACAACCACGTGCACCTAAACAGCATCGTTTGCCTCTTATGCTATTTTGGACCCAAGATCCAACTGACCACAGATCTTAAATTGAGGGCCACATAAACGGCGTGTGGGAAGAAAAGGTGTAAATCTTCAAAAAAAACTTTTTCAAAGGGCCGTCAACTCCATCCCAAAAGAAAATTTGAAGCCTATATTCCACAGAAAGACAACGGTTGAGAATAGATGTGTGTTTATATACTTGTTACACTTGGTTTGTCATTATAAAATTTCCAGTTGTTAATTCACCGTGAAAATTTTTGTTTGTACTTGTCCGCCAGATTCTCTGGGGCGTTTTCTAACCTTAGGTGGTGCAAATACTGACCCTGTGCCTTTTACCACACTTTTCCAAGCCTTACCATGCTTCTGGCGTTCATCATCTTTGCCAATAAAGATTATTAAACTAGCAATCTTGAATTGAATCACTGCAATAGTTGTTGCAACGGGAAAGAAAAGTACTATTTGTTTTTTAAATACGGTTAAAGTGATTTTTAGGATCTAAGTATTAGTCTTAGTTTTGAGGGACTGATTATTGGACATAATAATATGAGTGATGGTTTTATATTATATATACAACCCAGGCTGTGATATGTAAATATTACACTTAGGTTGCATATATTAATTAGTGATTGATTATATTATATAAATTTAAGAGACTGAATATGGTTGATAAGTATCATTGATACTACAAAAATTGATAATATATATAATTTGGGATTCTAGTACATATTTGTATACTTAGTTAATGACCAATTTTATGATGAACAGGTTCTCTCAAATATGTCATGTAAGAGTTTAGTAAGAATAGTCATATGGCTGGATAAAGCATAAGGTGAGCCTTCTGTTCTGTGAACTAAGGCCACAATTCGACAAAAGTACTTAAAACTGTGGCCAAAATGCTTTTATATCAGTTAGATCTGCCCATATGACAAGGATTTAAATTTATGACAAGGATTCTGCTAAGTCAATACCATTGACCATTGTAAATTTTAATATTGCTTTTTATTTGAATAAAATATAAAAGTTTTGAAGTATATATAATAATTCAATATCTTTTGGACTGGATAGAGAAAAAGAATAAATAATATAAATTCAATTTTTCTCTATATTTTATGCAATTGAAGATGGTTCACACCACTCAGATTTGTGAAAGTGAAATGAATTTAAGCTTTATATAACTTCGTTTGATTCAAAATTGGCATCTCAATCATTTCTAAATTTGACATAAGATCAATCTTAAAATTTTGAATTTAAATTGATTCAAACATTATAATCTAACATTGATTACACTAATGGGCTCTGAGTTTAGAAATTCAAAATTAAATTTATTCACTTAAATCAAGGACAATGTGTCAACCAAGTAATACCATGACCATCATATCACCCATTTGAGAGTTGTTTTGGGGCGTGCAAAAGAACTCTTTGATTTTCTCACAGCTTTAAATGCTTCCAACTCTGATTGCCATATTAATTCCTCAATTCGTCATCCTCACCACTTGATTAAAAATTATTTTCTACTTTTTTTAAACTTTTTTGTCCAGCGCATGCTTTACCTCCAAGTCCTTCCCTAGCAGGGTTCTTAAATTAATATGATTAGTTTTTCCTGAAGCTATAGCATGATTACTTTTTCTGAGAAACATGGAACATGAGATGTGCCTTTAAAGCAGGAGAAAGTCTAGTTCAAATGCCACTTCATTTATAGAACAAATGATCCTATACAGGCCTAATCTAACAGGACCTAGATTAGGAATTGGACTATAAGAGAGTAATTCTTTGCATAGATTATTACTAAATTCTCCTTAGTTATAAGGCTAGGACCCTTTGAAGACCTCTTATCAGCTTTAAACTTCTGGTAATCAATTTCGTTTTTGAATTTTCATTACAGAAAATCCATATTAGCATAGATGCTCCAGACCAAATTTTCTGAATCTGGGTTTACCGCCTCTACTTTGTCAATATACTTCAGGGTTATGAACATGATTTTCATGAAGTGGTCTCACCATTATGAAGGAGTGGACATGGTTTTTAACAAAATATGCAAAACAGATTCAAATTACAATGATCATTTTAAGATGAGGTAAACAATGTACACTTTTTTCAGGATTCAATTAATTCTTTATGTTTAGCCATCAGATTGTGGGTGAAAGAGGATGACAGAGAGCTACACCCAGGTTACTAAGTAAATGTTCCCTAAATTTGGGTTGAATTGTGGGCCATGTTCTGTAATGATCTCATCTGGAGGTCCATTTCTTGGAAACACTTCTTCCTTGAAGACTTTTATCAACTCTTTTGCAGGTATCTTATCTTTACAAGGAAAAACTCTTCATATTTTATGAGGTGATCCACTATGACCATGATTGAATCCAAACACTTTGTTCTAGCAGAAACCAACAATGAGAAAACATGCAGTGACGACCATGGTCTATTGAGTAATGTAAGGAAATAGCCTTTAACTCTCCTGTTTCCATAGATGTGATGAAAAACCCACCGCCTTAGAAGCAGAGAACATGACACTAAAATGAATGGAACAAAAGCACCAAAAATGGAGCTAACTCTAAATTGGCTCAACTCTAACAAATAATACATAATAATTTAGAGGGGCCAATGAAGTGCCCAACTTTTTAGAGTCACAGTATATGTTAGGCTGTTTTCATTTTCTGTGGTCCTGACTTATACAATAGGAAAAAAAAATAAATTAAAGCTAGATTGTATATTAATTCTAAGATCTTTGTAAGACCTTTTTGAGGAGGTCCAAGGCGTGGCCCACCCAAAAGTTCATCCTATAAAAATTGGATAATTTTATTTAATAAATGCGACCAACAAGGAAGATGGTCTAAAAAGAATGACATTATAAAAATTGGAGAAAATCATAGTCAACTCAATGAGAAAACAATCCAAAACTGGCCAATAGAATTAACTTACCAATCTTAGTTCTTACAATATTTGGAGTAGGCCTGAACTCAAATTTTTGATTGTAAAACGAATACATTTAGATTTAGTAAAGTTAAACCTGAATTGAGATGAGAAAACCCGTTTTTTTAATTGCAAAGTGATACTTTCTTTAATTAAGTAAATTGTAGGTTTTAATTATTTGAGGCGGGTTGACCTTGGGACAAATATACCACACCGAGAATTTTTATAGCTAGTTTAGTTTTCAAACTTGAAACCTGCACTAGGTTGGAAGCAGTTTTACCTGCCAGGATAAACACCCTTGTAAATTGTAGTTTTTAGAACAGTATATGTAATTATTGAACCCCCATTATGCGACCCCTGGTCCCAACATGAGCATATTTGGCCATTACCCAACGTTGATCCAGGGTATATTATAGATCAGGGAGAGAAGCCAGATTAATACCCTTGGCCTGGGTGATCTCCTCCTTGTTTTTACGGCCTGTTCCCACAATTATGCCATAGAACATGACTTCACCCTCTGGTTTTTGCGGCACCACCCCTTATTTAGGCTCAAAAAAAGGGAAAAGCCTTTATGGGCAGGAGTAAAATTATGAAGGCAACTGCAGGTGCAGACTTGATAGCAGCGGCTGGGAAAATGCTTGTGAAAGGCAAGCAATTAAGTTTTGAGCATGGACGCAGTCACAAGTAGAACCCACCTGTTTTCTGCAGCATTAAATCCTTCTTGTGAATTAAGTTCTATAAGCATCTCTTTTTTTAAAGGATGCCACAATCTCCTCCACTTCCCATCAAGGTTCCCCCTCAACAAGTATGATTTTGGGGTTTCAGGAGGGGGGCTCTCAAACAAGGTCAACTTAGTATCATGCAAAGTGGAGAAGAATTAGAACTTAGGTGGGAGATCTATTGGTAGGAGGTATTACTCATTTTTGACAATGCGGTAGGGCCCTATCCTCTTGGTCCAAGTTTCTTGCAACACTGCTTTATTAGGATGTTCCTAGCATCAAGAATCACGAGATCTCTTAAATTATACTCAAGACCATCCCAACTATTCTAATCTGCATTCTACTTGTAGATCTTCATAGTGGAATCTAAATTTTTGTTAAACTATTGGTATACTTTTTGATGAACTTGAAGAAGTTCACCACTGCTTACACCTTGGACCCACAACTGGGTTTCATGTTAAAAGGTTTTAAATACATAATTAGCGGAGAAGGAAGAACACTATTAAGAGACTTCTGGTGTTAAAATAGCTGAATTTTGCTAAGGGGAGATGTGCGGCCCAATCTGAGTGATTAGAAGCAGTGTAGCACCGCATAGATTGTCTTAAACATCAAATTTAATAATTATGTCTTCCCACCAGATTAAGGGTTGAAGGCATTAGAACATCACGGGAATATCTGAGGACCTTTCGCAGCTCCTAACAAAATAAGATGTGACCTTTGGTCTACAGTCGCTAATGTTTTCTTAAGGCACTCCATGGGCGGAGAAATTCTGGAAAACAAATAACTTGGCCATAAGAACCACTTTTTTACTGTGGGGATACATAGAGTGAAATGGGAGAACTTGAAGAACTTGTCCATCACCAACATTATACCATAATACCCTTCAAGAGGGGTAATTCCATCATAAGGTCCACTGACAGGGAAATCCAAGGCCCCTCCGCTTTTTAGACTGGAAAACAAGCCAGCAAGAGTCTAAGAATTTTGTTTCTCTATTACAGACAAACTCCTTAATACTGAGAAACCTATGCTCAAATTCTTTCCAGTTACATGTGCGGCACACAGCTTATGGGTTTTCACCCTCCCAAGGTGCCCCACAATTATAAAATCATTGCATTTCTAGATTATTTCCAGGCGAAGAGGATCGGCAGGAACCCATAAAAGTCCCTAAACCAACCATATCCTCCTTTATTTGGCACCTCCTTATTAGAACCTCCTGATTCATTTCGCATTTAGAAAGAATTTGGGCATATTCAGCAGATAAAAATGTGAGAGGATGACCTTTCTGAACATGCCATACTCTTTAAGATTCTCCAGAGAAGCATGAACTGAAGTGCAAGAGATAGTGGGGAGTTGATTATATATAACCTTACCAGGTGGAATCACCATTTGATAATCATGAAGCTCCACTTCCTTGAGGCCAACAGCTAAGGATGGTTTCTGGCTTAAGGCGTCAGCTAATCCATTTTTTGCCTTTTGAGAAATCATAAAAGAACACAAACTGAGCAAGGGTCTCATACCAGAATGGTTTCTGCGGGGTCAAGGCATGAGGGGCTCTGTATTAAAGTAAAGCCTAGTGATCAGTACAAATATGGAACATCTGGGAGAAATATGTAGATGGTGGCAACAAAATTCAAAGCTGTCACTACTACCCGAGTTTATTAAAGTATAAACAGAGTAATTTAAATCAGGTAAAGAAATCTTATGAGAGAAATATACCACTGGTGTCTCAATTCTGTCTGTGCCTACTTGCAACACAGCAGCAATAGCATAGTATAAGCGTTGAAGCTACTATAAACTCCTTATCTGAATCCACATTTTAAGTACTGACATAGAAAGCAAGGTGCACTTTACAGACTGGAAATCATCCTCTATTGTAGATGACCACTAAAGGGTTTGGGATACACTGACCTTATAAGAGGTAAGAAGCCTCTGGAAGTTTGGGAGTGAACTTCTTAAGGAAGGTTCATGTCTCCAAAAAGCTTACCAATTCCTTAATTGAGGGTGCTTGGTCCAACACAAATAGCCTTCTCCTTGTCTGTAGTGATGATATGAACTTTGTCAGACATGATGTTACCCAAGTTGGATACTTGAGACTTTAGCTCACACTTATTTATTTTAGAGTCAAGTTCGCTTATTTCAAGTGTTCAACCAGTTTTAATAATTGAATCACATGAGATTCTTGATCTGAGGAGGGAAACCAGTATATAATCCATGTAGGCCACTACAACCACCTAACAGATCTCCTAATGCCACATAGATACTATTCTAGAAAATTGAAGGTGCATTATTAAGGATGAAAGGTATGAATATAATTGAAAATCCCCTTCATGGTATGGAAAGCAGTAATCCTTTCCAGCCCTTTTTTACCGCGATTATGGTTAAACACATTATGCAATCCAATTCGAAGAAGACTTTAACTTTATCCACATAAAAGACAATCTGTGCATCCATTAGGATGTGATGCAGATTGAGCGCTGATTACATTGTTCATGTTACCATAGTCTACACAAGAGCGTGGAGTAACGACTGACTTTTCCACAAAAAATTTGGTAGTATAATGGGTTGCGCGCTAAAAAAATCAATAAAAAATTGTTTAGTAAAAAATATCTAGTGCTAACTCCTCCCTCAAGATCAAAGAGCATGCTGGGTAGAAAATTCGAACTAATACTACTGAAAGTTTGAGATCACAAACAAAATCAAGTTGGTCAAGTAAAACATTTGCAGATGTTGAATCAAAATTAAGACTATAACCCCTCCAATAAAGGGAGTTAGAGGGCTTCTGGAGTGGGCTTCAGCAGATGCAAAAGACTAAGTTTCTGCACATTAGCTTATTGTGGTAACCTTCTTGTTGTGTATACCGCAGACATGGGAATTATTATCTTTTTCGCTATTGAAAAAGCTAATAAAAAATTTCTGGTTACTTTGAAGACTTAATGATTATGAGTTAAATAGCTCCAGTGTTCGTCCTAGTGGGATATTTTTCACAAGAATCTATGCACGTTGGAAGTAATTTTATAGGCGTGACAGTGTAAGAACAACGTAACTTTTTTAATTAAACAAGGGAATATTATAGTCCTCGTGGGGGCGTGGTATTGGCGTGGGTATTGCCCCTCAAGATCGGCAAGATCTTCCAAAGTCTCAGAGGAGCCAAAGCCTTTGAGCGAGGGGGTCAATACATATTTTAGCTCTCCCATTGGGGTTCTGCTTCACTTCAGCCATTTGTTTCCTTTTAAAAAATGGTCTAATCCAGGGGTTTCATTAGCCAACATCTTCCAAAGTTTGGAGGAGTTTTGATTGGAATTTGGTTTTTGTCTTAACTGACTCAATTTAAGATTTTTGACACTACCCCCTCAAGAGCTTGCTGAAGGAAGCATTTCTATGGAGAAGTCTTCTGTGAGCCTGATTAACAACCGTACACTTTTTGATAAAAGAAATAGAGTACTCCAGCCAATGTCAGTAGTTCACCCTATAGGGCCCAAACCATAGCAAATGTAATTTGTGGGCTCTTCCTCCGGGGTGGTGATGATAAAACATTACCAGGTCACCAATTGTTATTCTGGAATAAGAGACTTCACATAATTGGCTTGGTTCACCTAACTTTGGGTAACAGTTTCAAGGAATCTAAACACTAGGGCTTTTATCCTAAATACCCTCTACTAATATTCTCATGGATAAGTCAGAAGTTTCCGCCAAGGAGGTCTCCAGATTAGGCTGAACACTGGAGGGTAAAAGAGGTTCCCGCCCATATAGAGATTTTATGGAAAAATCTGGAAGATTTGATGATACCTCATTCAGTAAGACATCAGAGCTCCTGGGAGGTACTCATTCCATTTACATGTCTCAGTTTGTGTCATCTTTTGTAATATGGAGATGAGGGTGCCATTAACTCATTCCACGGCACCATAGGTTGCTGGATTTTAGGGAACAGTGAAGGCTTGATAAGTTCCAATAAACGCAATAAATTTGGTCAAAACTTGCAATATGAAGTTTCTCCCATTATATACAGTAGGACGCTGGGACTAAGGTGTATTTTAGACCACTTGTCCCTTTAATTTTTAGGCCAGAACCTGAAGATCTTGGGTGTTGGATTATAAAAATTTATCTTCCTTGGCCGGAAAGTCTTCACTCAGGATTGGTTCCTTGAGTGGTAAATCCTAACTATTACTTTGTCCTTAAATAATTTGAGGTAAAACAATTTAGCTTTAAAATAACAAACGAGAGAGTAATCTTTATTTGCTTAGAATCCAAATTATAAGTGAGATCAAGGAGGTCTTTTGGAAAATCTACAAGCGGTCTAAGCTAAGATCTATACTTGTTACTAATTGAAAATTCTGCGGCAGGCTGGTCATCTCAGTCAAATAGGATTTGCTCGCCGCATGGATCAGGTTTGAACACCAAGATTAGGAAGCTTTTGGAAGCAATAGTTGACTACATAAATTGAGGTTGATCCCTGATATCAAAAGGCCCTTGAGTTTCGTCAGGGATTATCCTCAATAAACGTTTGGGATATTTGGTCAGATCAGGATCGATTCCCTTTGGCCAACATATGAATCTCAATCTAGGTAGGAATCCTGACAACGCCCCCTCTAGATCTTGGCGTAGGGAGGAAACGAATAGAGAAAATAATCATGTACACGATTTACTATGGTACCCTGAACAACCTCTACAAAGAGTGTTCGGTGCACTGATTATAAATGACTTTGTATGGCCCCAACCAGTTGGTCCTGAATTTGTTATCACGCCCTCCCAGCCGTTGGTGGTAGAAAAGAACTAGTGTACCCACTTGGAAGGTGTGCAGAGGCTCATGTTTGTCACTAAAACATTTTGTTTTTCTACTAGTGGTAGCAGATAAGTTCTTGAAAGCCAGGGCCTGAAGTTGGATAATTTCATTGGCAATAATTCGCATAGTGACTTCAGGGGCCTCAGGAAAGGCTTGACAAAGCATAGCCTGCACTTTTGAAGGCAGTTGGGATTACTTCTGTACAATACTTGGATGGGATACATGTTAATTATTCGATGCTGGCTGATTCTATAGGCCAGAATTGCACTAGGCATATATTGGGCCAATGATGGGGGTCAATCATAGCCATTTTCTGGACGGTTGCAGTTAGAGTACCATTTTCCCGATCTACCATTCCATTGGTTGCAGGATGATATGGGGTAGAAAAAACTTGAGAGGATCCCATCAGATCAGCAAAATCTTTAACCAGCGACAATAGGAAGTTTTTCCCATCATTGAAAACCATGTTAATCCACCCATGCTGGGTGATAATCTGATTATATAAAAACGTGGCGGTAGCTTTTGCCAAAGCAGTGGGTAGTGATACAGCTTTGACCCACTTAGTTAAATGATCCACTGCTAAGAGGAGTAACCTATGATCATTAGAGGCTCAAGGGAGAGGTCCCACAACATTAATATTAATAGTATGGAAGGGTTCACAGGGTGGAATCACTGGATGTTGAGATCAGGGATTAGGTCTGGCTTGACTTCTACATACCAAGCAGGTGTCTAATACATCTTGTATTGAGACAAGCATTCCTTCCCAGTAACATTGAGTCTTGAGCCACTGGTAGGTTTTCCGAATTCCCCATGACCTATTTGATGATGTCCCTCTAATATGATGTCATTCCAAGCTGAGGGCCGTATATAGGGCAACCATTTTATAATATGAGTTTGTACAGTTTACTGTTTTAACTTATAGAATCGCCAATTTTTTTCACTTCTTTTTGAAGGGTCAGGGATTCATCTTTCCATAAATGGGATTTGGTTAAAAGATTGTAGAGTCAATCCTCCTCAGGGTTGGTTAGAGTTAATATGTAGATCCTGGAGATGCAATCTGAATTTTGGTGATGGGCTCTGGTCGATGAATAATGGAAAAATCATAATTTTGAAGTTTTAAAGTCCATTGGGCTAACCTCCTGTCAAGATCCTTCATTTTCTATAGCCATTACAGGGAGCATGATTGGTAATCAAAGTACATGTTTATGTATAAGTAGGGTCAAAAATGCTTAATAGCGAGCTGGACTGCCAAGAATTTGCGTTCTGTAATGATATTGTTGCGTTTGGCTCTGGATAAGGCCTTTTACTATTTGGTGATGGAATGGTCCATTTAGTTTTCATTGTGCTGAGATAGTACAGCTCTAATATATATTTCTAGCATCAGTAAAAAATTGAAAAGGTTTATCAAAGTTGGGATGTATAAGTACTGTTGAATGGGAGAGAGCTGTGCATAATAGATCAAAGGACTTCTGTTGCTCTTCTTTCAATTGGAAGGGTATACCCCTCTTCATAAATATACTAGAGGCTCATAGGTTTTGGAAAAGTAGAGAATAAACTGGCGATAATATCCCACCATCTTAGAAAACCTGTACGTCTTGTAAGGATTTAGGGGGGACATCTTAGAAATAGCTAGAACTTTAATATTCATTGATGATATTTCTGGATTTTCCTACCTTATGGCCCAAAAAATACATTTCGTTCATAAAGAAAGAGCATTTTGAATACTTTAGTTTTAACGAGGCTACTGTAACCGTTGGAAAGCTTGCCTGAGAGGATCTATGTGCTCAGAAAAAGTTCTAAAAAATGGCTATAACGTCAATATAAATTAGCCACACAAAAGTTCAAAGTCACTCAAAAGTCCCTCCATTGCGCGTTGGAAAGTAGCAGGGGCATTACATAACCCCTGAGGCATTTAAATGTGCATAAATAGTCCTTCACTTGAAATGAGGGCACATTTTTCATTATCATCCAGCGACAAAATAATTTGACAATACCTGCTGGTGAGATTCATAGTCAAAAAATATTGAGAACCTGACATCAAGCGTAATGAATCATCAATATGTGCCAGTGGATAGCTATCTTTTCATGCGATAAATTGAGATGGTGATAAGCCATGACAACACGGTGTCCATCATCCTTCTTCTGAATTTATAGGAATGGGGAAGCCCACAGGCTTTTAGAAGACACAAGTACCCCAGCCTTTAACAGTTGGTGTAACTCTATGGCCACTTGAGCTTCCTCCACTTTAGAATTTCTGTAAGGCCGAGATTTAGATGGAGGGTGATCCTTGGTCTCAATTTGATAAATTTTTCCCAACATTTTCCCATAGTCAACAGCTCCCAAGGAAAAAAATACCGCAATACTCCTCAAGGAGGTCTTCCAAATTCTGGCAATTGTTAGGTGAAATTGTATCCAATTTTACTTTTGAACAGAGCTATTGTGGATATGGAATCAAACCCTAATCTTGTAATGGAGCCAAAAAAACTCACGTTAGCGATATATTCAATGGGACATAGTTTAATATAAGCAATAGGGGCATGCTGAGGGACTTAATTGGTTTGATTCGCTAGATTCCCTAACAATATGAGATATGATTTCGCGTAAGAAGGATTCAAAGTCCTCAGGAAGATCAAAACTTCTTTGATTGAAGGGTTTGGGTGTCCACTTAGCTCCAAAATTTGATTAAGAGGGGTGAAAATTCCATATCCACAATCACTCATGTGCCAGGGGGTATTGTAATAATATGGGGACATACAGAGGAATCCCATCTTCGCCATCCACAGCATCAGGGGGTAACAATTTTTCTCTAAGACTTGATATATGACTTTACACTTGGAGGATGAATATTTGAGGAGGCAGGTTCATTTTTTTGGGGCTACTTAACTCTTGACCAGGATTTCAATAAAAATGGGATACAGTACTCTAATAGTGAAAGGTACTTTTCTTTAATTTAATGATGCAATTGAAATATATCAGTTTGACTCCAATAAGCAACTTGTAATTATTGTTTTATGATACAATAGCAGGGAAGTAATTAGAAGATTTCCAAATTGCATAAGTAAGGTGGAATACGCCTCAATTGCTTTAGTCCTCTGATTACCAGTCATCCCATATTCAGCGTTGTAATCAAGTCTGGAGCCATTCTTATTCTACTGGATAAGTTGGGAGGATATAACATTAACTGGTGAGCTGGTATAGATTATTGCTAAGACTTTAACTTTATGAATGACTACATATACTCAAACCAATGAAGAGCTGAACTTAGAATTAACGGCTAGTAAAATTTTGTGGTGAGCTTTAGTGAAGCAAGCGGGGGATTTTGCTATGGCAAGATTGGGGCTGTTCAATGCCTTTAAAGGTTTTATATGCAAGCGCTTGGCTTTCCATAGAGGAACTGACCTCCATGATTTGTTTGGGTAACTGGCCGACATAAAAATAGGAAAGCTGGAGATCTTTATGCCTTGTATAGAAATGGGTAAGTCAACTTCTGCAGGCGCTGATAACACTAAACCATCCTGAGGTTCTGGGCAAGGAACTAGAGCTAGTACAAGGGTCCTGAGGCACATGATTGTGTCAGAATAAGGAACCACCTAGCCCTAAACTGACTGATTTTTTTGCTAACCTATGTTGGAAGATGCGACAATTGTCTACAGTATGACTGTTTCTCTTGCAAATAGTGCAGAATAATTCAGTGTAGGCGAATTGGGAGGGGTAACTGCTAACTCTTAGGGGTTAAAGCCTATTATTATTAAAATGAGGGGCCCAGTGGGATTGAGTAGATTGGCCAAAATCTCCAAAATGGCTTCTTTGATATGGAAAAGATACGCCCAGTTAGACTTCACCGCTTTAAGATAAAGTAGAATATTAGGCATATTTTTAAAGGCCAAAAACAAAGCAGTGATAGTGTCATCTAAAGTAAGACGTTTTGTAGTGACCAAAGTTTGAGCCTCAAGGTAAAAAAGACGAGCGAACTCAGTTATGATTTATCCCCAACCAAGGCTTATGCTTATAGAAGTTTGTTTTTGGTTGTATAAAGTTAGGTCACTCCAAAATTCCCTAAGCAAGGCAGTCTTGGCATTATCCCAAGTCTGGTAATGCATTAGATGAGGTACCATAATGTCTTGAGCTACACAACTAAGACAGTTGTTTGAGCCTTTGGGTATTAGTGAATTCCTACAAGCACTTTCATAACAAAATAGGAATGAGTAAATGCTCCCTTCGCCTGGGACTTAATTCTCTTTGAGCAATGGTTTGAATGTGCCACTAGGGGGTCAATGGCTGAACAATGTGAACAGACACTGGGGACGTTTTCACCTAAAGAGGAACTGGTATAGCTGGAAGATTTTTAAGGGTGGTGGGCGTCCACTAGATTTTCAAGGCGTTAATATCTTCATTTATTGAGTCTACCCAATCATGCGTGGCACAAAGGGCCAATTTTGTGGTGACAAGAGGGGTTATCTGCAAAATCTCACTTTTAAGCTTAGTAGTCTCATCTCAAAGTAGGAGTTGTTGTTGCTCAAGGAGGAAAATTCATTGATACATCCCGTGCATCATAGTGGGTATTTTTCCAAGAGATTAAGGTGTTCCTGATCTAAAGAGGGATCTGATGCTAAACTGTTATATTTATTTGAGGCAAGCCAACCAAGGGACGGACATTACCAAAATAGAGAAAGAAAATATTCACATGAAACCTGAGCAGGGTCAACTCCATCATAGAAAATTTTTCCACCTCTATATTGGGACTCGGATTTATCTGGTTACACCATGGGTAAGGTTTTCGTGCTATTAGACCTACTAACCGCCAATAGCTTCCTTTGGCTGGCACTCCAATTGATGTGCAAAGCGTAGGAATCGAACCTGCAACCTTCAGGTTGGTAGCCATATACCTTACTGACTCGCCTTCCACTCCCTCTGATGCTGAGTTGTTATTGTTCATAGTGTAATAGCTGCACCATGAACTCAGGGTATACCTGGCAGGGAGCACCAGTTTTGTTGGAACTAAGGGTTTAGACCACCTTTCCCTTTAAATTTTAGGCCATGAACCCAAAGATCCTAAGTGCTATATTATAAGAGTTTACTTTCCTTGACCAGAAAGTCTTCACTCAGGATAAGTTCCTTGAGTGGTAAATGCTAACTATTATTTCGTCCCTAAATAATCAAAGGTAAACCAACTTATCTTAAAAATAGCAAAAGAAAGAGTAATCATTATTTGCTTAATTTTTAAATAAGGGAGACCAAGAAGGGTTTTTAGTAAATTTCCAAGCGGTACAAGCTAAGATTTATACTTGTTGCAAGTTGGGGATTATGCAGTAGGCTAATCATCTTGTTCAAAACAGGAATCGCTTGCCACATAGATAAGGTTTAAACCCTGAGATCAGAAAGCTTTGAATGAGCAATAGTTGACTGCATAGGTCATGCTTTATCCTCAATACCAAAAGACCTTAAAATTTGTTTGGGTTATCCCCAATAATTGTTTGGGTATTTGGTCAGATCGAGATTGATTTCCTTCAGCTGACAAATTTAAATTTCTAATTTTGGTAGGAATCCTGAAAAGGACTTTTGGGCTACCCTGTCAAGTGAATTTGTGCTTGAGCAGAAAAAGGCATTAGATTTTAGCCATAGATGAGACCACAGAGATGATCTCACCCCACTTGGTGAAATTGTTGATGCAATGATTATGTAGCGGTGTCTGTATAAGGCTTTTTAGTGGTCTGATTGCATCTATACGCACATTGGCGAAAAAACTGTTGTTTTGATGACTTAATGTTGAAAATGGTCATTTTAGGCCTTTTTTAGCACACAAGAAAAGAGTCAAGGATATAGCTAATGTTTTTAATCATGCCATCCCAGTTGCATCAATGCTTAGGCCGCTTTTAGGGTTTTTTATGGCGCCATAACCTACAGTCATATGTGCTCTAATAATGGTTGTGGTTCTAGCTGACGGATGGATATAATGGGGCCAAGAAGAGCCTACCTTCTTATAAGTACTATGTTATCAATTTCAGTTTAGGATGTCATTTGTTTTAGCCATTTTTGAATTTCCTGGATATCAATCTCATGCTTCTAGTTGACCTGTAAGCTTATATATCCATTTTTCTTAAGATGCGTATAAGGTTAGTATTAACAAGAGATATAATCCATTAGCGTTTTGGTATATAGCAACAGCCCAAAGAACTATTGAAAAGTTATAGACTTGTAGCTTGATGGCCCAACGCGTGAGCCTGCCATCTGGGTCCTTCATCTGATGTAACCACCAAAGCGACGCATAATTGGCTATAATAGTAAAATGCTTCCCATAGAAATAAGCCAGAATTTGTTGATAGTCATAATTACTATCAACCTTAATGTTCTATGACTCTATAAAGCTGATCAGCCTTGGACTAGGTTTAACTAAAATAGGCTACAGGGTGGTCAACTTGGTTGGAATCTATTCGTGCTAGGATAGCTCCAACTGCAATGTCACTAGTGTCATTGAACATTAAGGTTGATAGTAATATAAGGGCTTTTCAAATTCTGTATGTACTGCAATTGGAGAATTTATTATAGCCTCTTTTAAAGAGTAAAAAGCCTGTTGCCATGATTCTTCCAAATGGAATTTCTTATGGAGTAAATAGACGAGAGGTTTGACAAGTCTGGAAAAATTCTTAGGGTGAAATGTTGATAGTTCTTTTTATCCTCAGGAAGAATTGCACATCTCATAAGCTTTGGAGGCAAGATATAATTTTAGATGGCGTTGACTTTATCATGCTGGATTTTGAATTGAGCTCTGCTAGTGTGCCAGGCCAGCCAGTATGGGTACTGACTGGCCTTTGCTGTTTCTCCTTCATTGGCATATCAACCCCTATAATTCCGCATCCAACCCACTAATCAACTACCAACAACTTCGCCTTAGCCCCAGGTACCCTCAGAGTGTGCCCAGCGAGTCCTGCCCCCATCCTGGGGATTAGGCACTCCTGCACTGCACCCCGCAAGTTTGGTGGCTAGTCAGTATCTGACATTGGTGGCCAGCTGGCCAGGTTCTCATTGGTTCCTCATAGGGAGAAGGCATGAAAGCTGGCAGCGCCAGTCACTCCAGGTGTGATCACCCACGCCTCTCAGGGATCTCCAGTCCCATCTTTATTCTAACCTAGCTGACTAACTACTAACAATTAAAATAAGATTAATACAAAAGAGATGATTATTTTGAGGGAATTAAGACTATTTATACTACTATAGGCTACTGCGCCTATGCATATACTCATCGGCCATTTGCTGGAAAACTCATCAGCCATCTAATGCTGGAGCTCTAATAATTTGTTAGTCATTTCCTGATAGCAATTCACTCCTTGATCTATTCATCACACTTACCAAACTATTATATTAATTTACTCCATCCTCAGCATGATTCACAGGTCAATCATAAGTAAATTTTATAAATAAATATTTGAGCATCCTCAGCCTGAGTCACTGGTGCTCCAGATTGGCAGCGGATTCTAGTCAAAACGATTGATAGCGAATTTACCAGCTTTCCACTGTAACTTCCTACAATTGCCCAAAAATGGGATTTTGGTGGCAAACACAGATTCCACCAAACCTAATAAAATCTAAAATTATACCTCATTAAATAGCATTGAACTAGGCGATTATCCAGTAATTACACCTGACTAACTGACACCCCTAGTCCTGATACTATCAGAAGGAATCCATCTTTTTAAAAACTCAACACTGCATCTCTCTTTTGCCCACCTTAACTCTCTTTCTACTTGGTGTAACTTTCTTAGAAAAATACACGAATTAATAAAGCAAATCTTAATCGCCCATTGTAGTTTTGCTATGATGTCCTCAGATTCTCCACCAGCTGATCTAGTGTGGGGCAGCGGCGAAACCCCCCCACCATTTTCCATCCAGACGGAAAACGCGCTAGGACTGGCTACCCAGTCATTTCAAAACCATGTGATTTGCTCCTCCCAAGGATCTCGACTTTCACCTTACTCGTAACCAAGCGATACCTTGCTGCCCCCTGGTGCTCACCCTGAGTAACATGAACTATGGCCTAAGGGTTGACTACAGGAAATTCTTCCCATACCATGACCAAGCCATTATTGAAATGGCACAGGCGGTGATGACAACTGCCAGATTTAAAGATTTCCACCCCTATAAGGGGTATTTTGACCTCAGCTTCACCTGTGAAGCTGATGCCATCACTGCAGCAACTGTGCCCCTGGTATTCCAGGGTACCCCTCTGCCTACAATTAGGACACAGTTCCCAGCGGACACCACTTTGGTGGTCCAGTTTGCTGGTTTGCTCACTCACTTCCCCCCTGCAGTGCTTCATTAGAAGCTAATGGACAGTTTGGCAGATTATGGCTCCAACCCCATCTTACAATTTGTGGTCTCAAAGGGGCCACATGATTACTGGGCCTCAAGCGAATGCCACAATAAGCCCTGAATTTGTAAAATCACAGTGTTGATTTCCCCTCATGCCATTATTCCTTCTTCCCCCAACCATCTTTTTAAACCCGCGTCAAGGGTGAGTGGATGATCTGTCCATCCTGTTTTGAGTTAAACCACTCAAAACGCAAGTGCCATCCTTAACCACTTCTGATGGATCAGATTATTTGTCCGCTGACTTCCAATCTGCTGCCTACTCCACACCCAGTTCTGACATGGGGTATGGATCTACCTCCCTTTATCATGAAACCTTAGGCTGCAGATGCACCTAAAGCAACCAATCATCCTCCTCCTCGCCCCAGTGCCACACAGGATTCCTCCAATCAAGCATCAGATTGGACCCCAGTTTGAACCCATGCTTCCTCTAATGAATCAACCAAACCTTAACCATATGCCGATTCCCCAATTCTATTCAACTAGAACCCATGGGAGTTATTGGCTGAAATTGACGAATCAGGTAAGCTCATTGAAGAACCATTTCTGCAAATTGAGTGGTTTGTTAATGCAGAATGGGGCACCAAATACCCTCCTCGCCTATATACTTCACAGACAAATTTGAATCATTTTACAGTGACCACCAGTTTGCAGTCAAAGCAGCTGCAACGCCAGATTGTCATCCCCTCCAAAAAGCGGTCACTAAATTAGTGGCGTTGCTCACACGAGGTATTCCCCCTACTGTTATCTCTCAACCTTCACCCTTAAAAGTAAAAGTACAATGAACCAGCTACACAAGAATGTCAACGAAGCTATCCAGAACGTGGTAATGGTAGCATGAAGTCCTAAAGCTAATATTACCTGAACCAATATTGCCACGTTTGTTAAGCTCCCAGATTCCCGCATTAAAGCTGAAAAAGCTTTATCCAAATATATTAGTGCCATTTTCCTAGATGGCAATTTACACGAAATAGAAATCATTAGTGATATTGGACCGCATGCTGCTGATGCCCTAACGCCCTTACTTTCCACCTTGACATGTAACCTACTCTGTGAGGAGAGCTGCTGCCAAAGATGAGCCCCAAAATCTCCCCTCCCCTTCCGCCATGGAGGGATAAGCGGTCTCCACTGCCCACCTGGTTGGATGTTTATGTTTGAAGTATTTATTCAATCGGCTCATTTGGGCGTTTTGTCTAAATCAATTAGTTACAATTAGTGTTAGTTTTAAATTTTAGTTTTTCTAATGTCCATCCCTGGTTGGCTTACCTCAAATAATTATCTAAAAACGCTACATTGCCCTCCCCTTAACCAGATGGTATACCTTCAGCGCGACCACTCCAATGGTGGGCCAAGACCTCAAGCGCCCCCCAAAGGAGCGCTGGGCCAAACCAGTGGCTTTCGCCACTCTGTAACCATCCCTTCAACAATTGATCAGCCCACAAGCAAAGCACCCTGTATTGAGCACCAGAATGGAAGATAATGATATTGCTCTCCAATAGTGTGCCAGGCCAGCCAGTATGGAGATTGACTGGCCTTTACTGTTTCGCCTTTATTGGCGTATCAACCCCTACAATTATGCGTCCAACCCACCAACCAACCACCAACGACTTTGCCTTATCCCCAGGTGTCCTCAGCATGTGACCCGCGCATCCTGCCCCATCCAGGGCATCTCAGGCACTCCCACGCTGCCACACCCTTGCAGCCCTTCACCAACCCATCTTGGCTTTCCCCAGTGAGTCAATACACCATCTTAGGTGGCTATGGCATCCTGCGCAGCACCTCCAATGTTGGTGGCTAGTCAGCATCCGCCATTGGTATCCAGCTGGCCTGGTTCCTGCCATTTCCTCATAGGGAGGAGGCATGGGAGCTGGCAGCTCCAGCCACTCCAGGCGTGATCACCTGCGCCTCTTGGGGATCTCCAGCCCTATCTTAATTCTAACCTACTTGACAAACTACTATCAACTAAAATAAGTTGGGTGAAAGAGAGATGATTATTTGGAGGGAAGTAAAACTATTTATACTACTCTAGGCTACTGCGCCTATGCATATACTCATCAGCCATTTGCCAGAAACCCCATTGGCCACTGAATGCTGGAATCCTAATAATTTGTTAGTCATTTCCTGGTAACGATTACCTCCTTAAACTATTCATCTTGTTCATCAAATTATTATTAGTTTTATTCATCATCATCATAATTTGCCAGTAAATAATGTAAATCTGATAGTATAAATAAATATTTGAGCATCCTCATACTGAGTCACTGGTGCTCTGTATTAGCAGTGGATTCTAGTCAAGATGATTGATAGCAAATTCATTGGCTTCCTGCCAAAACTTCCAAAAATTGCTCACAAATGGATTTTAAGCAGTGAATACAGATTCTATCAAACCTAATCTGATCTAAAATTATATATCATTAAGTAAAACCGACTAGGAAATTAGCCAGCAATTACACCCAACTAACCGAAACCCCTAGTCCTGATACTTTTGGAAGGAATCCATCTGGTTAAAATCGTGACAATAAGGTGATAGTGAAATACCCTTGTGAGTAACCTTATGGCTGAGTAAAACATCTTTTCTGAAAAAGAACTGCATTTAGCCAGTTTTAACTTGATAGATGAAGTTCTTTTTCAATAAAAAGCCTCTCAGAGGTTGTTAAAATTTATGATTTTATTTGATTATTTTTGGCTAATAACCCAATAAATGTATTAACTGCAGAGATTCGTTGTTGTGAAATTTTCAACATAGTTTTGATAGTGAAATATAATCATTGTAATAGAATGGAAGATATTATCTGTAGTTAAATTGAATTACTAGAATTCAACCTAACGCTTGGCTGGTATTTTCTCTTTTAATACTTATGATGTCTTAAATAGGGATTTTGTTCCCTGGTATCGCCTAACTTGATCTATGCTCTGATCCCTGTTTATGATTTTTTGTGACTCCCAGTCAGCAGCAATCTCCATTTTAAATTCAGCTTCTTCTCTGGATCCCACTCAGATCCTTACTCTTTATCCTAAAGAATCTCCCAATTTGAGCACATGGTGTTGAAATTTCAAATGAGCACATAATCCAACTTTTTAACCGATTAATAGATTTGATGATTAAATTATAATCATATAGGATTTGCAACAGCAGCTAATTGATGGGATTATCATCAGGCATCATACCCAATGATATTTGAGGCTGCCAACTAATGAAATTATTGTTGGACATCATCTCTAATGATATTTGAGGCCACTGACAGATGAGATTATCAATGGGCATCATCCCCAATAAAATCAAGCAATTAATTTGATATGAGAATAACGCCCAATAGTTGGATTGTAGGGAATCGTTTAGAGCAGAACAAATTGGAGTCATCTAAAACTACCAAATTGTTAAAACGCTGAAGAAGAGTAAAACTATCACCAGCCAAAACAATTGGTTTTGTGTCCCTAATACCATTTGTTTAATCTCTGAACACCTGAGGATTACACTGCCTAAGAAACCCAAGGCAACAGTACCCAATGAGATTTGGTGCCTAACATTGAGGATCAAACCAAGGAGCAAAGATACCCAGCGGACAGCTGAAAAGTTGTGTGCCAATTCTAACTATAATAACCCCAAAATATTCCCTAATAAAAGAAGATAAAAACTTGATAATAACTTGGTTGTTTTAACATTAGTTGTTTTAACATTACTCTTAGTAGAAGAGTGCAAGGATCAAATATCCTTAGGTTGTTACTATCATTTCTCCACTTGGCTCTGCAAGAAGAGAATATGGAAAGTGTTCCCTACAAGTACCAGAATATCTTTAATATGAATAAGCACCAGTTTAACATTGGACTTTTCACTCAACGTAGCTTTTGGGGATTCAACTCTAATAATAGTTTTCAAACTATTATTGCCCCAGTTACTCAATTTCATTCAAATAATCAATGCAAGGATCCACAAATCTGTGCGGTTGAAATCTAGGGCCAGAAGCGATCAACCATCCAAGCCTAAGTTTTTAACACATGGAAATAATTTCCTTGATATAGAATAGAACTCAAAATGCATTTCTGATAATGTATGTTAAGATTTACTAATTACTGGTTAAAGACTTTTTATTAGTGAATTCTTAAGGTAATTTATAGTGGAAATTTGGCGCCAAACCCTCAGTTAGCACCTCCTTGATGAAACGGCAGCCATTGCCATTGAATTACCATTTTTTGTCTCACCAGCAATGGTCTTCCCCATCCTGGCTAAATTTCCATAATTGGACATCCTTGAGACCTAAAGCAGAAAGAGTCAGAAAACGTGTCCCTAATGTTTTCCTCTTGTTACCGAATGAACCAACCATATTGGGCAAGCGCCTGTGTAAATAATGGGATTTTTACCCATTAAGGCAGGTCAAAAAACAAACTGATTGATTCGCTAGTTGCAGGCAGCATCACTTGCCACGCAAATTGATCCCTAAATTCCAAATTAGTCATTGATGAAACATGACCATCTCAATCAGTACACCTGATATCTGATTAACTATAAGATGCCCCTATATTGTTAGCAACTATGCAAAGATATATTAAGCATTTGTTCATATTAATCCCCCAGTGGGTCTGACCCAGGCGAATAACATAAGATCCCCAAACATTATTACCCCAAAATCAGGGTAACCAATATCCAGTTCACTTCAATTCAGGGAATTATCCCCTAGCGATTTCTGGTAATCTAGTCAGCTGGGAATATAGACAAAAATACCAACACATCCCACCTCTTGCTTTGATTTCCAGCAAGAAAAGGATAGGGGCAGGAGAACACCGCTTCACACTTGGTTGAATACTTCATTTGTTCAAGTGGAGCATAATCAATCAGTACTCAATGCTGCTCTGAATGGCCTTCAGCATGCAGCTCTTCCTCTTCCTCCTTGCTAACACCTAATCAGAGTGTGGTCCCCACAACCTTCTGTTGTGCTGGGCTGATCTATTTACTTGTGACAATATTAATCCTGGGAGCTGGTTTTTCCCCCCATCAGGGCATATGATCCACTGTCATATTCAGGATTCTTGGTCTGGCATCCTCATTTCCTGATTTTTTCCTCATCCTCAACAGGAGATTCTTGCCGTCAATTTTCATTTCACAGCACAATCAATTAATTGCTCATTTATGTTAACCATTGGTATTTTTTCAATAACCTCTTGACTCATATCATTATTTATTCTTGTATGGAGAGTATCCCATTAATTTTGAGACTAATTTCTCTGAAATTAGAGCTTAATTGATTTTAGAGAGCATAATGTCAACTATCATATAAGTCTGAAATCCCCCCTCTATCCAGCTCATATGTCAAATTCTGTGTCTCAGTACCAACAGCTGCTAAATAGCTTGTCTGATAGAGACCTTTGGCTCTTCCAGCTGATGAGTCAATCTGTGCGCTGGAACATCTTCTATGGTCCTTCCAGGACTCATACTCCTAGTCAAGTACCAGTAAAAAGTCCTTCCATGGAATTACCGGAAATGGTAACCAACCCTAACAAAACCAGGTTAGCAATTGTTTTAACCAACTCGTGTACAATCCTTCCTCTGTCATTAATTCCTGAGTTAGATTTCATAACTCTCCTGGATTTTGCTCCCCTATGAAGATACTCCTAACATCATCATTGATCCTCCTGAAGCAATGCCCTTTGATCTCAGTCATTTGTTACTTGCCAAATTGGACGTGCTTTCAGAGTTCCTCTTCTGAGTCAGTCAATACTACAATCCAGCTGTCTTGGCCACCAAACTAGCCATTGGCAAAAGCATACATTTCGAACTCCCCTATGCAGAATTAAGGGCCCAATCAAAGGATTTTTCCAAAGCTCTGAACTCTTTTGACCTTGAAAACATCCTAGATCGAGATGTTGCAGCCTATGCTTTTTGCTTTGCCAGCCAAGTTCTTTGAAGTTGAGCCACAAAGCTTCCAGCCTCACATAACTTCCATTGCTCATTCTGCTTCAGCTTTCAAGAAGCACAAAGTTGTTACTTGCAGGATGCCATTCACTCCTTGCACAACTATCTCATTTCTGGCGCATCCCATTGGTATCTTCCACTGATGGCTTTGATAGGGGGCATGATTTTGCAACCTCTGCCTAGTATCCCTTGCTCAATGACATCCCATATGTCCGGTGTTCTTGACAAAGCCCATTGGCAAGTGCTCAATCCCACTCATCCAGCTCAGATGCCATATTAGGATTACTTGGGGTTATTTGCTGACTGCCTCTTCTTGTAGTGTTGCTTCCCTCCCCACTCTGGGGTATCATGTTTGTAATCTTCTAAAATTTTAATTTCTCCTCCCACAGTTGCTTTCAAATAGGGATCTGCATCCGCTCAATGAACTTGGTTTTGAGTAGGTCTAGCCCTCACTAGCATCCAATCTCACATAAATTTTGATTAATTAGTTACTCCTACTACAATCCATCTTCCCTCCCCCAAGAGGCGACATAGGCGGAATTATCCCCAAATTGAGGATAATCAATAAAAATTATAAAAATAAATCAGTATTTTTCTATGCAGTTTAAAATTTTTTGCCAATATTTTTTATTGATATTTTTTTCTTTCTTTTTTACATGGGACTTGACCTTGTTTTGGTTCAGCGGTCCATCTTTTTTATTCTTTCCCCAAAACTGGATCCTAGGTATACTTAGATCTATCATTTTTTATGGCTCAAAGGTCTTACTTTTTTTAAACTTAATCAACTAGTTTGGTTCAGCGGTCCTTTTTTCGGACATAACCAAATCATTAGGACATAACCAACTTAATGGTTAAGCAGTCCTTCAGGAACTCTTTATTATTGTTATTTTTTTATTGATCCATGCTTTAGATACTTATTATAGACTTGATTTACTATCCTTCCATTCAAGAGGATCATTCTGGATAGGCATCTGTCGCCATCTTGGTGATAATCTTTAATGGAACCAACCGCAATGCATCCAATTTGTTTATTCTCAGAAACCTGCATATTGCAATAGGCAACTCTTTTGCCTATTCAATATTCAGATAAGGCTGGTTAGTTCTTATTGTCCGTCATTTTCGCTTGAATCCTTTTCTTCAAAGTCATATTGAATGCTTGCAATTGCATTTCAATCAGGATAATCATCAATCAGTTCAGGTATTGCATGGCACTCATCCCTGATATTGTTCCACCACCAAATATAAAATTGGCGGGAATGTGGCCTTCCTCCAATATAGCAACTCAAACAGCTTTTTTCCCATCGCTGTATGATGACTAATATTGTAGGCAAATGTTAACAAACTCAGGTAAATTCCTCACATGGAAGTTTTTCCTGCAACTAGCTTACTCAGTGTCAAAGCCAGCATCCCATTTACTCTTTCTACCAGTCCGCTCATCTCCAGTCAGTAGGATATAGACACGACTCCTTGAATCCCCATTATTTCATTTAATCACAGGATCACATGAGACATAGAAATTTGTCCCATTGTCGCTCAGCAGGACCTGTGGGCATCTATGTCAGTATAATGCTTGATCTAGGATGAATTTTGCATTACTGGTAGCATCTGCTTTCGCCAGGGCCTTCGTCTTGACCCATCTAATCAGATGATCAATCACAACTATTATTTACTTGACTCCCCCTGTGCTCATTGTCAGAGGCCCCATCATGTTGATGGACACAATATGCCATGAAAATCCAGATTGTACCAGTCAGTATTCAGTCATATTCTTATGTGGCTTATGCAAAGGCACCCCACACAGCAAACCAGATAGTCCACATCATCATAGTTGATTGACTCCCAATAGTAATACTGGCGAATATGGTCGTCCATTTTAATCAGGTCTCCATGCCTGACAACCTTATGAGCTGCTTGAACAATAGAAGCTTTTTCCGATGGCTTTGGGATTAGTAATTGCTTTCCAAAGATCATCTTGAAAACTTTTCCATCCACCGCTGTCCCACTGGTTGATTGTGTTTGCATTTTGTGCGTCATCCGCTCATTTTGGGCAGTTTGTTTGTTTTGTTCAAAGGGGATTTATTTGCTAGATTTTGAGTTTTGGTAATATCTGTCCCATGGTCAGCTTACCTCAGTTAAATAAAAATTGTCCATCCATGGTCTCAGAGTTTTCCATCATTTTTCAAAGTTCACCTTGGATTTCTCGGGGCTCATTCCCAATTTCTCTGTTGACCATTCTCTGGAATAGCTCATCTGCCTGCTGGCATACCATCTGGACCATTGGTAACCACAATAATCCATCCACATTCTGAAAAGAAGCCCCCACTCAGTGGATCATCTCACTATCATAATCCTGTGGCTTTAGTGAACCATTAGGCCAGTCATCTTTCTGGTTCTCGTAAATTGTGAAACCAATGCAATGAGAAGTGGTCCATCACCACTTTTTCAAGTGCGTTCCATGGATGTACTGAAAAACTGTTTACAGGAGTAAATGACTGCAAGGCATTCACGCTCAGTTACAGTGTAGTCCCTCTCAGCAGCTGAAAGTGTCTGTCTCTCATATGCCACCAGATGTTCTTCCCCAAGTTCATCTACTTGGCTCAATACGGTGCTAATCGCCATCAATGAAGCATCAGTTTGTATAATAGATTTCCAATCAAAATTCATATATTTGAAAATCGGAGAAACTATCAAGTAATAGCGTAACTCATCAAAAGATTTCTGGGATTCTTCATTCCAAAAAATCCTTTTTTGGATTCTTCATCAGATGGAATAGGGGCTTGGCAATTCTGAAAAAAATCTAGTATAAATCTTCTATAGTATCTGACCATTTCAAGAAACACTTAGATATCTTGGACACTCTTTGGCACAGCCATTCATTCAATAGCTTCGATCTTGTGGGATTGCAGATGAAGTCCACTAGTGTTGATAACAAATCTCAGGTATTTCAACTCTTTCTTGAAGAAGTGACACTTCCTCAGCTTATTTTTCAAGTTGGCAACGGATAGTCTCTTGAACACTTCCTCCAAGTGATGTAAATGGTTAGTAAACGTCCTACCAAACACATTTATATCGTTCAAGTGCACCAGGACGCATGAAAACTTCAAGTCATTTATTATTGCATCCATGGCCCTCTGGAACGTCACAGGCGCATTTAACAGACCCTGGGGCATCCTCATCAGTTGATATAGCCCCTGCGCAGTGATAATCACGCATCTTTTGGTCTTCTTTGGCAAATCAATTTGCCAATATCCCAAAATTAGATTTAATCAGAGAAATACTCTGCTCCTACCAATAGGTCTAACGCAGCATTGATTCTTGGTAGTGGATATGAATCCTTCTTTGTAATCTTGTTCAGCTTCCAATAATTGATCACACCCAATTTGAGCCATCCTTCTTCTTCATGTAAGAATTGGACTCTCCCAGGGACTCAATGACAGAACTAGAAGCCCATGCTTCAGTAGTTTATTGATTCCTTCCTCCGCTACCACTTTTTCCGCCTTTGACCATTAAATCAGTCTCATCCTGATTGCAAATTTTACCCAGTATCAACCTTGTGGATCACATCTCTCGCGCATCCCATATCATGGTTGTCCTGGGTGAATACTTCCCAATATTTGTTGAACAATTTGAGCACCTCCTCTTTCTGTCCTTCTGTCAGATCAGTGAGGTGCTCTTGATCTACCAATAGATTGATACTTGTGGTTACCCCAGCCAGTAATCCCATTTTATCAAGGGTCCCAAAATTGTGGAAGTTTCCTCAGTTTGGCCATCGGGATTAGGGGAACAATCGTGATAATCAGATTCTTCTCAATCTTCATCAGTTTTTTGCTTAAATTTGCAGGAGAACTCGAATTTCTCCATGGCCTGGAGTTATTATTCCAGGAGCCACCCAAGGCTCTAGTCTGGACTTCTTCCAGGGACTTCTGACCTCCCCATACAGCAGCTCTGGTAGCTCTAATGTCAACCCTGTGTCGACTATTATTTGTGATCCCAGCAGTATAGTTCTCACATTCTTGATCCTCAGTGGAATTCCATGAATTTCTAAGATTTCCATCAACAGTTCTCATCGCTTCTTAGGTCCAAAAATCATGGACCAATAAGATTGATTTTTTTTAATATTATGTATTGTTGTATTATTCTTTTGCAATGGGACTTTTAACCTACAATTGGTTTCAGAGGTCCTTATTTCACTTTCATCCAAACTGGTTCATAGTTATACTATGACCTACCATTTTTCATTGTTCAAAATCTTATCCTCTTAAGATTTAACCATCTATTTGGTTTAGTGGTCCTCTTTTAGAACTTGACCAATTTCTCAGGACATAACCATTTCTATGGTTCAGAGGTCCTCTGGGAACATTGCAACTATTTTCTCTTATGTCCAATACTTCCAATTTTTAGTATAGACCTTATTCAATATATGGCCAGCTGTGCTGTTTCTTAATATATAGATAAACCTTGCCGACTTTGGCAATACTTGTAAATGTTTTCATTGATTAGGCCTTTAAACCCGACTTGTCATTCATCCAATAAGGTCCTAATTTATTTCATATTTTGGCAAATGATGCTTGAATCTTCCTATCTCTCAAAATCGTGAATTCCTCATTAGTCAACAGTTCCATTTTGATTGTTCAGATCGTTTTTCTCCTAAAAACGCTTTTTGGTATTTGTGACCATCCAAGGTGTTTGAAGTAATTTCACTGGTGGATCTGGAAACGATCCCTTAATCACACAGATTAATCTATCCTCATTAACTTTATTAAGTGCCTCATCTAGTGTCTCATTTAACACCTCACTCCTTGGGCCTATTTAAGCAGACTCAATTTCAACTGAGATGGCCTGCTGATCCTCAGAACTATTTCAATTAGACCCAATATCAACTCAAGTTGGCCCTGCTAATCCTCTTCATTTCAGATAGATGTCAGGTGAAACAGGTTTTCTTGAAGTTCTAGACAGTTCTATATCTAGGCTGCAAGTCCTTTATCCAAATCTTGAGCATCCTCAATTTGCTTCACTATGAGCTCCACTTCTGATCTGGGTGAACGAAAGTGAACGTTATTCACTTCACATTAAATCTTTATCTATGTTACTTTCCTTAGTAAATTAGTGTCAGAATTAGAAATATCTTCATATAACATCACGTTCTAATATCTTCTACTCAACTACACCCCTGTAGTGAGCACCAATTGTTAAAATTTTTAGGCTTTCTGATTATTCCCAGTCAATACCCCTATAAATGTATTAACTTCACAGGTTCAGTTGTTGTGCAATTCTCCGCATTGTTTGATAGTGAAATAAACTTGTTGATAATAGTATGGAGACTATTATCCATAGTTGAAATTATTTACCAGAATTCAGCCCAACGCTTGGCTAGTTTTTCCTCTCAAAATACTTATGATGTCCTGAATAGGGAATTGTTCCCTGGTACCGCCTAACTTGATCTATGCTCTGATCCCTGTTTATAGTTTTTTTGTGACTCCCAGTTGGCAGAAACCCCTAATTTGATTCATCTTATTCTCTGGATTCCCACTCAGATCCTTACTATTTTTATTTAACTGAGGCAAGCTGACCAGGGGACAGGCATTACCAAAAGAAAGAAATGACATGAAACCTGAACAGGGTCAACTCCATCGAAGAAGGTTTTTCCACCTCCAGATCTGGACTCAAATTTTTCTGGTTACGTCATGGGTAAGGTTTTCGTGTTATTAGACCTACTAACCGCCAATAGCTTCCTTTGGCTGGCAACCCAATCGATGTGTGAAGGGCGGGAATCAAACCCACAACCTTCAGGTTGGTAGTTGTACGCCCTTACTGACTCGCCTTCCACCCCCTCAGATCAGATCCTTACTCTTTATTCTAAAGATTTTCCCAATTAGAGCACATGAAAATAACTTCCCTGTGAAAGAAAAGAACTCAAAATTGATTCTGATAAAGTATATTAAGATAATACTAATTACAGGTTAAAGTTTTTTTATTGGTAAAGACTTAAGGTAATTTATAGTGAGAATTTGGTGCCCAACCCTCAGTTGGTACCTCCTTGATGATTTGGCAGCCGCTGCCATTTAATTATCCATCTTTGTCTCACCAGCAATGGTCTTTCCCATCCTGGCTAGGATTCCATCTTTGTACATCCTTGAGACCTAAAATGGAAAGAGACAGAAGAATGTGTCCTAGTTTTTCCTCTCAATCCCAGTGAACCAACCATATTTGGCAAGAGACCTGCTTAGGGAATGGGATTTGTATCCCATTAAGGCAGGTCACTAAGCAACTGATCAATTTGCTAGTTGTAGGTGGCATCACTCGCCTCGAAACTTGATCCTTAACTTCCCAATTGGTCAGTGATAAAACCTGACCAAAATAATCAGTACACCTGATAGTTGATCACTTATCAGATGCCCCTATTTCTATGGCAACTCTGCCTGACGAGATCTTAAGCATTCGTCCAGATCAATCCTCAATGGATCCTACCCAACCAAATAACCTAAAATCCGCCAAACATTGATACCCTGAAATTAGGGTCATACAATATAATTCACTTCGCTTTAGGGAATCATCCCCTAGTGATCCCTGGTAATCTAGTCATCTTGTAAAATGGGCAAAAATCCCAACAGAGGTGATTTAAGTGCTTATTGAAAGTTTGGGAGAATACTGCGACATTGTCAAGACAAAACAATATGCAGGACATTTTCAGATCTCGGAGCTACCATCCATGTCCCACTGGAAGGTCATAGGGGCGTTGAACAACACTTGAGGCATTCAAGTACGTATTAACTGGCATACACAGGAAATGATCACATATTTCTCCCTGTCTTCTGGAGCCAGCCCAATCTACCAGTATCCACTAGCAATCAAAAGCTAAGAAGAACTGCAATCTGGCTAAGAGGTGGAGGGAATCATCAATTTGAGGCAATGGATAGCTGTCCTTTCATGTGATTGCATTCAATTTTCAATAGTCCATTACAGCGCAATGACTGCTGTCCTTCTTGAGAATCAGTAGCTGAGGGGAAGTCCAAGGACTCTAAGAGGGCTTTAGGATTCTGGCTTTTGGCAGTTGTTTCAGTTCCTGAGTGAATTACGCCACTTGATTTCAGATTTTTATTATATAAGGTCAAGCCTTGATGGGATGGGAGTCTACAGAATTAACTCTATGTTAAACCCCTTACATTAGATAAAAATCGTCAGACCTTTGGAGAAGATATCAGCGTACACCTCAATTAGAGACTAATCCATTTTTGTTAATCACAAGTTAATGTGTTGCCGAAATTAACATCTAATCATCAATTATTAGATCTTCTTCAAATCCTAGATCAGCTAATGATCCACAGGCGGAGATAGAGTTGACATGGGTAATTGGTAAGGTAGAAAGATATTCAGAAAGGTGGTTCTAAGTAATTGTCAAAGAGAGATCAGTAAGATTTACTATTAGTACAGTGATGGTCAACTGGTATGCAGGATCAAGTATGTTAGGGAAGGCCAAGGATTCCTGAATTGATAAATTAAATTCCCATAAACCTCCAAAAATTGTCAGTAGGCTGGTTAGTTGGATTCATGTTTCCCCCAAACTTTTTTTTTGTGTGATAAAGTTGTCTTTTGTAGGAAAAATTGGCATTTCTTCTGAAGCATCCACCACTGGAGGAGGAAGAGTAACTTAGGGACCATAATTCACAATTATAGTTTGTCTATGGACTTATGATGTTCTATCATGCAGCTCTGAGGTTTTCATCCTTTTTCCTTAAGAGGATTTTTGATGATAAGCGGAACATGGTATCCTAAAATGGAGAAGTACATGTCCTTAAAGCTAATTTGAGCATCAAAATTAGACAGGAATTGAGTACCAATAAGCATGCATAGGAATTGTTAAGAAAGACTATCACAGGGGCTGACAGTACTAATGACCCAAATTCTTATGGACGAGGACAAGTAAGCTCTGAGGGATTAAGTACAAGCAGTACTGACAGTCCCATATACCATAGAATGATATAAAATAGGAGCGAACTTAATATTCTTCGTTATATGAGCAAAATGACATTAACAGGGGAGCAGTGTCAATAATGGCCATGACTTTCACTTTGTATACTAATACCCCCACTTGGGTGACTCTGTCTCCAAAGTGCGGTATGGAATATATGGAATTACATAAAGATAAGAAGAATAACATTTAGTCCCAGAAAGGTTGTCAGGGACTTCAAGGGCGTTGGGGAAGATATGACGAAACATTCAGGAGGAGAATTATGATCAGATTGTTGAGGCTGAGGTTCATCAGCTTAGGGAGCTTCACGCCCTTGCCTGGCGCCACTTTTCCCGCCTCATATGATTTATTCTTCCAAAATTAGTTTTTATGATGGTTGTAGAAGCCGCAGTAAGTACAGGGATACCGCTTGGATTAAAATTTGGGATAGTTGCTTACAGCATGCATATGAGGTTTGATATCTTGGTCAAAGAGGTATGGCAATATACAGACTCAGGTTTTTTTATAATTGGCTCATAGATAACAAAATTATCTTAAAGTGCTTCTTAATGACTGTGAATTGGAGCGCCAAAGTTCTTTGAGAAGAGAAAGTGGATACTACGGCATTAATTGCGTCCCCAAAGTGACTCAGTTGCAAGAGAATAGAGCCTGTTCCTCAACGTAGAAATGGTTAGCAATTTCATTGTATATTATCCTTTTTTTCTGGCTTATATGCATTAACAACTGCGAGCAATTGGACAGAGATAGGTCGCTCCCAAAATCCTTAATGTAGGAAAATTTAATATGCTCCTAAAAATGATTTTTTAAAGTAGGACATCATGATCTTAAAAGAACTACTGTTGAGGCAGACTTGGATATGTTTCATCTTCTGAAGGTCTATTATTTTCTCCATAGTAGCCTGATGAAAAAATAAAGGTTTTTATGCTCTCTGTTTCTAGTACAAACTTCTATCTAAAGGTAGGCTTAAAAAAGTTAATTGGCTATATAAAAATGGATAGTGGGGGCCAAAGGTCTGCCAACTATGGAAGGTTCAGTCTCAAAAGAATATGCTATATGTAATTGGTCCATCTGCTGCCATAGGATATGGTGATTGTCTTTTAAGGTATGTCTTATGTTCTACACTTTATCATTACTGGCTTTAGAGCTGAGAAGTCTTTGAAGCCTTTGGTTCTCAGCAGCCTGGTCAGAGAATTGTTGTAAAGTCCTTTGATGCTGGGCTTCCAAGCTTCGAATCTGTGAGGTTAGGCATTCAATCTTGTCCTCCATGGTGACTTAATTAGTTTGCTGTCACTCAGCCGCGTCAAAACAAGCTAGTTGGAGGGTGTGACTCTTGTCATGGAGAGCAGTCAGAGTTAGATTAGAGTCGAGATAATATCTTTCAACATTTACCCAACATCCCCAAGATACTTCCTATAACTGTTTCTCCAAATTAGAATTTATTGCGGGGAAGGCCAACCAGGGGATGGACACTTCTGAATGTAAATACAAGAGAAAATGAAACTTAGTAACAGAGAAGGCACCCCAGAGAATCGATGCTATCTCCTGTTGCCAGTGGGAACGCCACTATGGGGAGGAGGTGGGAACGTGTAAAGGGGTTGTAACCTCAATTGAACACATGTGGAGGAAAGGGTCTGAGTTGATGAACCAGACTGGGAACCAGGAGGAGACCAGCTGACAGCGACGCGGTGGGAGGTACCCAAACATCCATGCTTGAAAATAGTCCACCAAATGGGACCAGAATCTGTAAACAACTTCTGGGAGGGTGGGGGTGGAGCCTGCGATGGCATCCAAGACAATCGTGTGGATAATCCACATGGCGATTGCGACCACCAGAGCATGGAGGGAGGGTGGAAGAAGGGAGGCCATTGATAAAGCAAACATATCTCTTGACAGGCTGAAGGGATGTGTTTGATCCTGGCCAAGCAGACGTTGAACTTCGCGCCATATCGCTTTAGAGGTAGGGCACTTCTCCAGGCGGTGGAACAGCGTTCCATACTGGCCACACACAACGCAGGATGAGTGTAAAGCGTTAGAGTGCTCAGCTGTACGATACACCCGCCTCAGGCAGCGCCACACATGGGAGCAGACTTGAGGCTGCAATAGAGGATGGTGTACGTATTTCCAGATAGTTTTTTGGGTCTCAATGGAGTAAGGGATGTCCATCATGTCCAGGTAGTCCACCCTGGATAGGACATGGTGCCGAATGGGAATCACGCCATCATGGATGGGTAGCCCCTGTACCTCCTGTGTGAACCGAGGAGAGGTGCGGCCTCTCTGGGCTGTGTGTACACTAATATGGATTCTCCACTCAGCGCTCCGCATGGAGAGGAGGATTAGTTTGTAGTGGGTTTTAGTACTGTGAGGACCTGTGGCCGATGGGTGGGAAGCCAGATATTTCATCAAGGAGTGAGGGTTTGATGGATTGTTAAGGCCCAGGGCGCGGGAGAAGTTGGAGCGGGCCGCGTGGGACCAGTGTTTGGAGGGGAGTGTAGGTGTGGTGATGGCCACAATCCATGTGCCCAGGATCTTGGCAGCATGGGCTTTAAAGTCGAGCAGGCCCTTGTCGACATGTTGACAAGGGCCAAACATGACCTCATGCTGCACTGGCGGTGGGCGGCCTGACCAGAGCCACCCTTGTAGAAGGGCATACATATATTTGAAAAAACCCGGGGAGAAGGCGATGGCG
>JAKSZP010014764.1:0-105824 GCA_022478985.1 Massospora cicadina
GGGTATTAATTGGATTGCTTCCAAATAAGGTGATAAGGTGATGTTGATATTTGATAAATAACGAGTAGATAGCCTCAAAATAAGGCAATAGAGAATATAAGAATGCCATACTCTGCCGTAACCAATGGAAATGTTTAAATTTGAATAGTCTAAGCAAGGGAGTGGTATCATCTAAAGTTGCTGATATAGAAGTGAGATGGGGCAATTGAAGGAGGAGGTTGAAATAAGATTGAGAGTGCAGAAGCAGAAGGAATCTGCTATATTAAGTTAAATAAATTATTGTTGGTAGAGCTAGATTGCTTTGTACTTTAATATATCTTTAACTTGTTTGGAGGATCAACGATCTTCACATCATCCATCCATTGTTTGGTAGGTTCAACTGTGTGACCCTTATGGTGTATCCCAACAGTATTGCCAAAAAATATAACAGTGGTGCTTACTTCAGGAGACCCGTTGGTTAATTACAACAATAAAGATTCTCCAGTCGCCATCTATATCACATTAGGCTTGCTTAGATGGGGAATCTTCACAAGACACAGCACCAGTCAAATATGCAGAAATTAAACTTGCTTTGGAGCTTGTTGTGAATTTGATATGACTGGATGATAAGCACGAGGTCATTATGGCAAAATGAATAGAATCCGTTGAGATTCGATATGGTAATGGTAATTTTAATGCCTAAAATTGAAGTGATATTGGGTTATTGGGAAATTGCCTTAAATTAGGCAATTGTGAAATTAACGAATGAAGAATTTGTTGGAACCAATAAAATATGGCAAATTAATTACTAAGCCATATGAGTCGTAGCATCTGAAGCTGCTACAATATAGGCGAGATGAGATGATCAATAAGGGTTGTTGTTAAGAAGGATAGAGAAAAGTGGAATAAGAAGAATCCGCGGTATTAAAGTACATTTAATAAAAGAGGTTGTGGGAGCAAGCGCTCTGTAACTTATTTAAAATTATTCTGTTGTTTCAAGGGCAGCGATCATCATATCATTAGTCCCTATTGCTCAGTGGGTTAACCCTGTGAAAAAATCCGCTTGCATAAATATCGAATAATGCCAAAATTATAACAGTGGTGCTCACTACAGGGGGCCCATTGGACAATCACAAAGCCAACAACCTTCCTCAGTCTCTGGCCATGTTCAATCAGGCTTACTCTGGAAAGGAGTCTTTTTGAGATGCCGCAACTATTAAATATGCAGAACTCAAGATTGCCTTAGACGCTGTGCTCCAGTAGAAAAAGGAGTTTCTACAGGAGGTTTGTATCAATAAGCTTCCTCCATTTGATTGCAATGGGAATATTTATGGATTTTTTAAGCAATTTGAGTTTGCAGTGGAAGGAGCTTCAGATTGGCGTAAAGCCAAATTATAGTATCCACTTTAGATGTCAACAGCGCTGACCAAGTTGTTTGCTATCTCTCCACCAGTTCTGCTACCTATCAAAAAGTGAAAGATACTGTGTTGTGGTTATTTGGAGGGACTATAAAAATGGCACAGTGAAAGGCAGAATTCTTAACAATTGGGTTTCAACATAACGAGACTCTCACCACATTTTCTGATCGCTTTATGATGGAAGCTCATGTGTTAATTGGGGCAGGAACTTTTAACTGAATCAGATGTATGCATAGCGTTGACCTCCCCTGTGAAACCATACTGTGAGCTTTTCAATACCATGGCTCCATATTTAAGTTGGTATCCCTTTGCTTAAAATTGTTCAAATCTTGCACCGGTTATCCGCTAACTCTCCCTCCACCCAACATAGAGTGGAACCATATCCTCCGCTGCTGGACCTTCTTATTTGAGGAAGTCATCTCTTCCAGTTCAGCGTCCATTTGGTAACCACCATCCTTATTATCAGCACATGCCTCATCTTGAATGGAGTTTTTATTAGCAGCAACTATTGGGAAGGATTTGTCTACACTTCTTGACCCCAGCCTAACTTTTGGGATGGGCCATTTCACAACAATCATGGGCGCAGATCTTACGGGATCAATTGTTTCTTGTGTGGTCGTTCTGGGCACTTCAGCAGAGTTTGATTTCATTGGCAGGGTTATTCCCCCTGCAAGGACAGTACAATCAGGGGAAAGTCAGAACGAAGTAGAGATGGGACTCTCTACTTCTGATAATTTAACTCAAAACGTACCACCTGAACCTATCCCTGTACACTATTTGGAAGATCCCTTGGCTGATGTGTCAGTCTTATATCAGCAGCCGGTTGGAGGGGTGAATATTTTGACACAATTGCAGTCTGTGGCTATGGCGGTTGAGGGATCCCAGTTGCAGGTTGAGCCATATGCTTGCCAGATGTTTAACCAAGTTTCACCTGAAAGTTGGACCCCTCCTCTGATGCCCCTTTCTTGCAAGCAGTAAGCGTCGCTCATCCAATTGACACTATTATCACACAATACCCCAGTATTGGCGAAGGGATTGTGGGTTTTCTTGAAAACAGAGATGCCATAAGTGTCTATGTTACAAACAGTTAAGATGCATCTTATTCCAAATGTACGTACTGTGACCTGGTTGTAGCTAAAACCCATGTCCGTGCCATCATAGATACAGGTGCCCCTGTCAATATAGTCTCCACCAAGTTGGTGGCCAAATTATCATTAAAACTGGACGTGACCATTGGGGTATATGGAACTGCTGGAGCGGATAACACAGTCTCTGAGGGAGCATACAGTGCGCTTCCATTGTGGTTTGGGTCTATTGTTGTGGTAGCCCCAACTATAGTGTTACTGAATAGCCATTATGATCTGCTGATTGGAACTGCCTTTATGCGACACTATGGGCTGTTATCGATATGACAGACCAGACTTTTTGAAAATGGGTCAGAGGATCCCAATTCACTTCACTCTCTAGCGGAGTGCCAAATGATCCTGTGCATATGGGGAATATCAATCTAGCTTATAGTTATGGAGTAATCCCAGTGCGATACCATCAGTTAAAGGGCAAAACCTGGGCCCTTCCACAACAGATTTATGAATATCAAGGGCTGCCGCTTCAAGCTGCTGGACCTATATCATTTCTATCTGGGCATCAAGTTATAGTAAACACTGACTTGGTGATAGAAGTTCCAGATGGACTCTATGGGGAAGTTATTGGGCCATAGCAGCAGTCATGGTTCGAGCCTCACATAGCCCCAGGTATTATATTACCAGGGCAGGGGAGGTCAAAGTTTTGCTTGAAAATTTACAAACTTACCACTGCAAATCCTCTTCCACCAAATAGTGGCATACTTGTACTTTATCCCTATTGAGGAGGTTAGTTCAGTTCATGACTTTGGGTCACTGGAGGAATCTGGTCTGTCTTTTAAACTGCAGCTCAATATAATGGCAGTAGTATCGTGTGAAAAATTAATGGGGCTGTTGGAAACACAGAAGGATAGGGCAATCACTTTATTTCAAAGATATAAATATATTTTCGCTGTTGATGACCACAATTTAGGATGCGCGCGGGGGGTGGTTCATAGGCTGGACACTGGAGATCACCCTCCCATCAGGTCAAGGCCAATCCGCTGATCAAGGGTGGCAGAAGGATTAGTAAATGAGGAAATCAACAAGCTATTAGCACAAGGGATGCTTGAACCATCAAAGAATCCATGGGCTTCAACCGTTCTGATTGTTAAAAAGAAGGATGGCACCAACCGTACAGTAATAGACTACCAAAAGCTCAACAGCATCACCAAAAAAGACTCCTATCCCTTACCACAGATTGATGATGCTTTAGATCGGCTAGGGAGAGCTCGTTTCTTCTCAGCTATGGACCTGATCTTGGGCTATTGGCAAATCGAGTTGCCATCAGCGGATCAGGAAAAGTGCTCTGTAATCACTTCCAAAGGTCTTTTTCAACCAAATCAGATGCCGCAAGGGCTGTTTAACACCCCAGCCACGTTTCAACGAGCAATGGATACTATTCTGGGGGACCTAAAACTGTCATGTGTCCTTGTATACCTTGATGACATTAATGTTTTCTCCCAAACCTTCTTGGAACACCTCAATCATTTAGAAGCTGTATTCCGCCAGCTCGCTGAGGCCAACATAAAGATTAAACCTTGGAAATGCCACTTCCTTAAGGACTATCTGGAGTACCTGGGGGTTTGTAGTTGACACCACAGAGTTGCAACCTCAACTAGCCAAGGTGGAAGCTATATGTAAAATGACTCCGCCCAACAGCAAGTGGGATATACAGGAATTTTTTGGGAATGGTCAGCTATTACCAGCGCTTCATCCTTAACTTCAGTTGTATTGGGGGCCTGTTATTCGAGTTGTTAAAAAAGGACACTACATTTGAATGGATTGAGCGTCACAATGCACTTTTGATACGCTTCAAGTGGTGTTAACCAGTGCACCGGTGTTATGCTATCCCGATATTGAAAAAGAGTTCATTGTTCATACGGATGCAATCCTTTCTGCTATATAAGCAGTCCTATCCCAAAAAGATGAGGTAGGGGAAGAGCATCCTGTAGCATATTGCAGTCGTAGCTTGAATAGTCATGAACGCAATTATACTGTGACTGAGCGTGAGTGTTTAGTGGTGATCTACGCCTATAAACAATTTTGGGTGTACTTGCATGGAGTAAAATTCAGAGTTGTAACAGATCATGCCTCGCTACGCTGGTTACAAAATCTTAAAGGACCAGAAGGGCGTCTAGCCCGATGGGCTCTTAAATTGCAGGCATACAATTTTGAAATTTTGCACTGAGCTGGAGAAAAACACCATAATGCTGATTGTTTATCAAGATTACCCATGATTGCAGTTATGACAAAATGAGCGATATTATGTTTGATAAGATGCTTGGTGGCAAGTACAATGATGAACCGCCCCAGTCATAAAGGTATTGGACGAAATAAGGGCTAATACGTTCCAGAAAAGAGGAGAATTGTATAAGCGGATCTGGGACACTACCATGAATATTCCAAGACCTTCCGCCCACCCAAATATTATTATGAGCGCACACCAAGCAGTTGGACATGGTGGAGTACATAAGACCATGGAATTATTGTGACCTCAGTATTACTGGGAAAACATGAACTTTGATGTACTTGATACTATCTCCTCCTGCCACCAGTGCTAAATGGAAAAGCCATTCCGCCATAAGACTTCATACCAGTTAGTGAAGCCACACTTCGCCTGGCACACCATTTCAATTGATGTGGTGGGTCCCTTACCAACAGAGGCAAACCAGTCCAAATACATCTTGGTAGCAATTGACCAATTGACCAGGTGGGTTGAGGCGCGGCCAATACGTGATTTAGGGGCACTAATAGTGGCCAAGTTTGTCATGGAATGTATAATTCAGTGACATGGTTGTCCCCAGTTCATCCTTACTAACAACGGAACTAACTTCACCTTCCACATTCTTCCAAAGTTTAATGAGCTAATGGCCATCTGAGGGGTTTTTGACAACCACATACCATCCCAAATCTAATGGAATGGTGGAGCGGGTCAATGGGACTTTAGTGAACATACTCCATAAATTAATAGCAGACTGACCCTCAGACTGGAGCTCCCTTTTATCCACCGCCATCTTTGCTTATCATATTAGTTATCATTCCACCATGGGGAAGAGCCCATTCCAATTGCTTTACGGATGGCACCCCGCTCTGCCCGCCCTCTTATATGCTTGCATAGAGGACACTGGCGGTATGGATCCACATTGCTATCTGACCATCCTAATAAATATGTTGATTAAATTACAAAGCAAAGTGTACTTGTTCAGCCTAGCCAAGAGAAATAAAAGCCAGGCTGCCAATCCGGTATGACGGAGTGACCTAGCACAGTTCAAAGATGGAGACATGGTCCTATTATATGATCAATATGGGTTTGGCCAGAAACATAAGCTGTCCAGTATCTTGATTGGGCCATTAGAAGTCATTGAGAAGACCGGTATAGATGCATATACTATCAAATACCCTGTTAGTGGTCAGATCATTAACTGAGTTCATGAGAAGTTCCTCCAGCCATACAAATAATAGAATCCTTATTGTCCAGTCAAGGGGGGGTAATGTGAATTTGATATGACTGGACGATAAATCCTGAGGTCATTATGGCGAAATGAATGGAATCTGTCGAGATTCAATATGGTAATGGTAATTTTAGTGTCTTAAATCGAGGCGATATTGGGTTATTAAGAAATCGCCTTGAATTAGGCCATTGTGAAATTAACGAATGAAGAATTGACAGAGCCAATAAGATATGGTGAATTAAATTACTAAGCCATATGAGTTGTAGCATCCAAAGCTGCTACAATATAGGCGAGACGAGATGATCAGGAAGGGTTGTTGTTAAGAAGGATAGAGAAAAGTGGAATAAGAAGAATCCGCGGTATTTAAGTACTTTTAATAAAAGAGGTTGTGGGAGCAAGCGCTCCATATTTATTTAAAGTTATTCTGTTGTTTCAAGGGCAGCGATCATCATAATGTTGGTCCCTATTGCTCAGTGGGTTAACCCTGTGCAAAAATCCGCCGGCATATTTATTGAATACTGCCAAAATTATAACAGAGCTGGTGCTCAAAAAGCAGGATAAGCTCCTTAAGGGGCGGAATGACGTTATGAACCAGCTTGACAGCACGTTTAGCTTAATGTGAATTCTGGGACAATAAAACAAGCAACTCAGTAATCACTTGGATGATACCGCTGAACGTTGCATTGTGCAGAGCAGAAGCTAGATGGTACCTAACAGACCTCTCGTTGGAAAATGGATGAGCGACAAGAGTATGCTCAAAGAAAATTGTCTATGAATAGTATGACACTGACATGAGCTACTATCCCAGGAAGGCAGCTATGGATAAAGCTATAAATCAGAAAGCCAATTCACCCAAGTAATGGTTGTACTGCCTACCAAAGAGGCTGCGCTACCTCTGAATCAGCGGACAATCTTCCCGCTTCTGGGACAGCTTCTCATCAAGAGAAAGCTTATGGGTCTTGACCCATTCCTCAGTACGTCTCAAAAATTTGTGGTTATGAATGGAAGGAGATTGTCTGTATTGATAAGCTGCCTCCGTTCGATTGCAATGTGAATATCCATGACTTCTTTTAATGGTTTGAGTTTGCAGTAGAAGGCTCCTCATATTGGTGTAAAGCTAAACTGTTAATATCCGCCTTGGATGCTAAGAGTGCCTATCAAGTCACCTGCTACCCTCCAAGAAGTTCCATTACATACCAAGAAGTGAAGGATACTGTGCTGCAGCTGTTCAGGGGTACTGCAAAGATGTCACAGCAAAAGGCTGAATTCTTAACTATTGGGTTCCAACGTAATGAGACCCTCATTGCATTTGCTGGCCGTTTTATGTCAGAAGCCCATGTGCTAATTGGGCAGGCATTCTAGCTGAAGCTGATGTATGCATAGCGATGACCTCTGAAGTGAATCCATACCATGAGTTTTACAATGTCATGACCCCAATTTTGAATGAAAATTTTCCCCTGATCAAAATTGTTCAGTTTTTGCTCCATCTATCCGCTACCTTCCCACTGCCCAATACAGAGTGGAAACACACCACTACTGCCGGATCTTCTTATTTGTAAGAATTCTCCCACCTGCCTTGATTCTGCTTAGTAACACTCAGCCTTATTATAATTACATTCCTCGCCCTCAGCCGATTACCCCAGCAGTTTGACTTCCACTCTGGCCCTGCTTATAAAAATTGTCAGCAGCTCAACTACTGACCTGGGCCTAGTTATTCCAATTGTCAGCAATCATCCTATTGAACTGGCCTTTGTTACACCAAATGTCAACGATCAAATTATCAGCCTGGCCCTTTTTATGAGAACCAAGGATGTGGACTCTACTGGGTAAATTGTTTTGAATGTGGTCACCCTGGCCACCTTTCCCGGAGTTGCCCTAACTGTCAAGTTAACTACATGAAACAAGATCAATACTACCAGGGAAAAGTTGGAGAAGAGTAGAGATGGGACTCACTACCTCCGCTAGCCCAGCCCCAAGCGTCCCACCTGAATCAATTGTAGTGTATCTAGCAGAAGTCCCTCAATATGATGACGGGATTTTATACCAGCAACTGGTTGGAGGAGTTAAAATACTGACATGGGCGCAAACCAAGGCCACGGCGGATGAAGGACCTCAGGAGCAATATAAACCATATGCCTGACAAATGTTTGACCAAGCTTTTTCTGACAAGCTGGATCCAGCCGCATATGTGCCAACCCTGAAAGGAGTAAACGTCACCTCCTGGTGAACGCTATTGCTTTAAAAATTCCTCAAAGTTGGTTATGAGGATTATGAGTTTTCTCAGGAAAATAAATCTATTAAATGTCCACGTACTAAACAGTCAAAATCTTCATATTCTGAGTGTACATACTGTGACATTTTTGTAGCAAAAAATAGAGTTTGCACTATAATAGATACGGGCACCCAGTCAACATAGTTTCAACCCAAGTTGATGGCAAAATTGACGCTAAAACCTGATGTGGAACATCAAATGGTATATGGGGCCGCTGGAGCGGAAAGCACATTCTCTGAGAGAGCGTACAGCGCGCTACCTTTGCAGGTTGGGTCAATTGTTATTGTTGCTCCAGCAATAGTGCTACCAAACAGTAACTACAAACTGCTAATTGGAACTGCTTTCATGTGACACTTTGGTGCTGTCATTGATATGACAGAGGATATTTTCAAAAATTTGGGGCAGCAGATCCCAATTTACTTTACCTCTAGAAAAGTGCCAAAGGATCTGGTGCACATGGGGTATATCAATCTTGCATATAGTGATGGGGTGATTCCAGTTCTCTACCATCAACTAAAAAAGATCTGGGCCCTTCCCCCGCACATATACAAATATCAAGGGCTACCTCTCTGAACTGCTGGGCCTATATCTATTCCTTCTGTACACCAAGTAATAGTAAACGCTGAGTTAGAGGTGGAAGTGCCATCCAGGCTCTATGGGGAGGTCATTGGGCCCTATCAGAAAACGTGGCTTGAGCCTCATGTGGCTCCAAGTATTATATTACTGGGCCATGAGGAGATCAAGGTTTTGTTAGAAAATTTTTCAGAATAAACCAATGAGAATCCACTGGCACCAAATAGTGGCATACTTATATTTGACCTCAGTTGAGAAGGTCCTTCAGGTTCACAAGTTTGGGTTGCTGGATGTATTTAGTCTAACTGTCAAGTCATAGCCTGGCATAATGATAGTGGTACCTTGGGAGAATTTGTTATGGTTATCAGAAGAACAAAAAGACCAAGCAATAGCTTTATTTCAAAAATATAAGTAGATTTTTGCCATTGACAACCACAATTTAGGGTGTGCTCAGGGAGTGGTCCATTGATTGGACACTGGGGATCATCCTCCCATCAGGTCTCAGCTGATCCGCCAATTTAGGGAAGCTGAAGAAGTTGTCACCAAGGAAATTGATAAGTTACTGGAGCAAGGGATGCTCAAACCACTCAAGGATCCATGGGCTTTGCCCGTTCTGATTGTAAAAAAGAAGAACGGTACCAAACAGGTGGTGATAGATTACTGAAAGCTCAACAGTATTAATAAGAAGGACTCATATCCCTTGTCTCAGATTGACAATGCATTGGATCAATTAGGAGGAGCTAACTACTTCTTGGCTTAGATCTGATATTGGGTTACTGGAAAACTGAGTTGCCCATGGCGGAACAGGAGAAATGCGCCATAATCACATCCAAAGGGCTTTTCCAACCAACCCATATGCATCAAGGGCTATGCAATGCCCGGCTATGTTCCAACAAGCCATAACCACTATTCTTAATGACCTGAAGCTGTCATGCGTCCTTGTGTACCTCAATGATATTAACGTTTTCTCTCAAACCTTTTGGAGAACCTCAATCATTTAGAAGCTGTATTCCGCCAGCTCGCTGAGGCCAACATAAAGATCAAACCTTGGAAATGTAACTTTCAAAGAAAAGTTAGAATACCTGGGTTTATAGTAGACTCTCAGGGGCTGAATACACAGCTGGCCAAGGTAGAGGCCATCCAAAAAATGACTACGCCAAACAGTAGGTGCAACATACAGGTATTTTTGGAATGGTCAGCTACTATTGGCGCTTCTTCCCTAACTTCAGTTGTATTGGGGGTCCACTAATTGAGTTGTTAAAAAAGGATGCCATATTCGAATGGACTGAATGCCACCAATGCTCCTTTGACACACTTTGGATGGTGCAAATCAGTGCTCCGGTGCTACACTATCTGAACCTCAATAGAGAGTTTATCATAATACAGATGTGTCCTTTTCCGCTGTTAGGGCGGTCCTACCCCAAAAGGATGATAAGGGGGAGGAGCATCTCATGGCATACTGTAGTCAAAGTCTAAACTGCCATGAGCATAATTATACTATGACTGAGCAGGAGTGCTTAGCGTTAATCTATGCATATAAGCAATTTAGGATATACTTGTTGGAGTAAAGTTTAAAGGAATAACGGATCATGTGTCATTATGATGGTTACAGAACCTCAAGGAACCTGAAGGGCATCTATACCAATGGGCTCTCAAATTTCATACGTATAATTTTGAGATCCTCCATTAACCTGGAGCAAAACAACAGAATGCTAACTGCTTATGTAGGTTACCAACCATTGCCATTATGGCAGATCTCAGTGATGTAATGTACAATAAGATGCTCAGTGGGAAATATGATGATAAATTGCCCCAAGTTGTAAAAGTATTAAACAAGATGTGAGCAAATACCTTTCAATGGATTGGGAAGTTGTACAAGTGGATTTGCAATTCCACAGTGGACTTCCAGCAGCTCTCAGCACGGCCTAGCATTATCCTAAGTGCCCACAAGGCAGTCAGACATGGTGGCATGTGTAAGATGTTGGAATTGTTGCACCCTCAGTATTACTGGGAAAGCATGAACTTTGACATGCTTGAAATAATTTCCTGTTACCAATAGTGCCAAGTGGAAAAGCTGTTCTGCCAGAAGACCTCATAACAGTTGGTGAAACTACACTTTGCTTAGCATACAGTTTCCCTTGAAATCATTGCCTCTCTGCTGATGGGAGCTAACTGGTCCAAGTATTCTGGTGGCAATCGACCACTTAACCATGTAGGTTGAAGCATGGGTGATACGGGATTTGGGGGTGGTCACAGTGGCCAAGTTTATAATGCAATGTATTATCCAGCAACATGGCTGTCCTCAGTTCATTCTTAGTGATAATGGAACCAACTTCACCTCACATATCCTTCCAAAGTTGAACAAGCTAATGGGTATCTACAGGGTTCTGACAACCCCATACCACCTGAGTCAAATGGAATGGTCAAATGGGTCAATGGGACACTGGTGAACGTACTCCCAAAGCTGGTAATGGGTAGACCCTCTGATTGGAGTTCCCTCCTGTCCACTGCTATTTATGCTTATATTAGCTATCATTCTGCCGCAAGAAAGAGTCTATTTTGATTACTATATAGAAAATACCCTGCTCTTCCTGCACTGCTCTATGCATGCATAGAAGACACTGGCAGAATGAATCCTCACTGTTGTTTGACTAACCTATCAGATATTTTAATCAAGTTATAAACAGAAGTGTACTCCTTCAGTTTGGAAAACAAGGTAAGGAATCAGGCCACTGATCAGGAATGACAGTGGGCTAGCTTATTTCAAAGATAGAGATTTGGTTCTATTCCAAGACCAACATGGGTTTGGTTGGAAGTATAAATTGGCCAATATCTGGATTGGTCTATTTGAAGTTATTGAGAAACTGGTGTTGATGCCTATACTATCAAGGGCCCTACAAGCAGCCAGATTATCAGCCGAGTGCACACAAAGTTCCTTTGGGTATATAAACAATAGGAGACTTATCATCCATCAAGGGTGTAATGTTGAGATTCAGATATGACTGGATGATAAGCCCAGGATAACTATAGCGGATTGGCCAGAATCTGCTGACCATGCTGAATAGTTACAATTATTTGAGTGCCTTGAGATAAGCCAATATTGGGTCAGAATGGGTATTCATTAGATCCTCTCCAAATAAGGTGATAAGGCAATATTGACATTTGACAAATATTGAGTAGATCGCCTCAAACTAAGGCAATAGAGATTTTAAGAATACCATACTCTGCCAGAACCAATAGGAATGTGGCAGAACCAAATAGTCTAAGCAAGGGAGCAGTATCATCTAAAGTCGCTGATTTATAAGTGAGATGGGGCAAGTGAAGGAGGATGTTATTAAGAAGATTGAGAGCATGGAAGCTGAAGAAATCTGCTATACTAAATAAAGTATTGTGATTGGAGCTAATTGCTTTGTACTCTTATTAAATCTTTAATTCGTTTGGAGGACCAATGATCCTCACATCATCCATCTATTGTTTGGTAGGTTTGACCATGTGACCCTTATGGCATATCCCAACGGTATCCCCAAAAATATAACTACTAACTTAAAAAGTTGGAAAGGGTTCAAACCTATAAACGCTTTAGAATTGTAGAGTTCAACAGTTCCATATTAGCTATTATTAAGGTACAACTTTGAGGTTTTAGAGGTGAGTATAGGGTGAGGCTAACCTCTCCTACGGGGTGGTAAAGGGGGTGGGGTGGGTAACGGGAGTTGGTAGCTTTGAGGCGTAGGCCTGAAATTCATGCTGGGTGGGTGGGGAAAGCTCCCTGAAGGGAAGGCTGGATCAGTTGAGGTGAGATGAAGGCTTTGTGATAAGGTTTTGACATGGTGAATCTTTGGGTGCACCAATGGGCTCACGGGGAACGGATGGGGAAATGATTGCGGTGGTGGGTGATGGACGGGCATTGGGTGACTCATGTAAATTGGATTATTGGGAAGAACGAACCCAAGCGCTGGGTAGCCCAGGGTTGATGGAGGTGGCACGGTATGGTTAGGATTTGGTATGGGAAGAAACCCAGGTTGGAGTTGCAGCTGATGAAAAGTCTGGGGTTGGTGCACTGGCTCGCTTAGGAGGCCCAGTAACTGTTTAGCCTTTGGGCGGGCCGTGAGGTTTAAATCCCAGCAGCGTTGAAGCAGATGGCGATAATGGTAAGGCACCTTAGTGATATCCTCTTTCCCCCCTTGACGTAAGGTGTGCAAGATTTCAGTGCATGTCAGGGACTTGAAGGGGACGGTGTGAGAAAACATGAACCAAAACAGCAGCCCATACCCATGGATATCATTCTCAGGGCTAGACTTTTGGTTGGGGTTTAAAGCTAAGGTGGGGTCGAGCCAATTCACCTTAAAGCCACAATTGGAAGTCGCATGGTCTAACCCGTGGGGGAAAAGGGTAGCTAGGGGGCTGGGCCGGTCAGCCGCATCAGAAATGGAGGATGCAAACTCCAGGCCGGTGATCTTGGCCCGGTCAGCCGCGGTGACGAGGACGTTGGATGCATTGAGGTTGCCATGCGTAAAGCCATGGGTATCGTGAAGGTAGACCAGCCCGTGGGCGACATCCTCCATGACCCCCAAAGTCCGCCCAAAGCTCAGGGGTTGGGTTTGGACCACCTCATAAACTGAGCCCTTTAACGTAGTTTCCAACAGAGAAGAATACAGCATATAGTCCCTGGATACATCAACACTCTGGGTCAAGCCGTAGAACCTGACGATATAAGGGGAGCCCTGAAGGTGGGTTAGATTTGTAACTTCGCGGAGAAACAAGGCGAGCAACTCGGGATTATCCAACCGATACGTTTTCTCCTCCACGAGGTCCTTGATGTGTGGGGTGAAGCGGATGACATGCTTTTTTGGTGATGCAGTACTGATGGGTATGTGCCTCTGAGTAGCTTTCAAAGGTGAGCTTCGAACGTGGGATGGAATAGTCCCTGATGAGTTGGTTCAACTGCGCTGCGCTTTCTAAAGTCGGACGTGTGGGGTTACAACCTCCTGGGCTAGCTTCGTTGAGCTGATCGAAGCTCTGTAATTCCATACCTACCACCTTTGTTGACGTGCTTGTATCACTAGCTACCGAATTTGTTAAGACGGGTGCCTCTTCTGGATTCTGACGAAGTATCAGTACACCGTTGCTGACTAAATCCAAACCACTCCCCTCTGACACAGATGGTTCGGCTTCTAGACCTTGAGTGATGGTGACAGCCGCCTTGAACCTTTCAAACGCCAGCCTTTCATGAAGGCGTGCCGCCGTATCCAGCTCATAGACCGCCTGTTCGATATGGGTGAGCAGGTGGTACAGGTCTTTCCTGTGCGAGTCCGAGTTAAAGTACGCCGAGAGGCTGGACTTCACCTCGAGGCCGTCCAATAGCCTCCACCCGGTCCCCGCCACGCTCAGGTAATTCTTAACCACCGGGTGGAGCCGCTTCGAGCTCAACCCCTTCTCGGGCCCAACCTGGGTTGCCTTGAGTTCAACTAGTATGTCAACCGCCCGTTTGACTTTTCTAGAAAGCTTCTCGGCGAGGTCCCGGTACAACCGGCAGCCGCGCGTTTTCTCGATCATTTCTCGACTGAGCGTTAAGGCTCTATCCAGATCTGCGAGGAGCGGCATTTAAAGCCCTTTGAAATTTGCCTTTAGGTACACGAAAGGGTTGGCTTTAGGAAACCTGCAAGTTTGCAACTTGATAAACTAAACTAAAATTTCAAAAATTAGTTTAATTTTACAGTGGCCCCAACCTCCGATAGATTTGGCTATCAAACATAACTATACAGAGGCCATAAAAAATTTAGAACGCCAGCCACAACTTGTTCAGAAAAGGTTCAAGTTATACATTATCGACCCACACCACGAAAGGACCGGTTGTAAGCATTCTGGCACCCAGCATGGATAAACGCCATGAAGCCTTTCAACTTTTTATACTAAATATAAGCGCTTTGAGCGGGCGATGCCGTGCAAATCCCCAGGCCAACAAAATATACCCCGAACCGGTTAAGAAAAGCGAGATCAGACATTAAAAACATGCTCACCGAGGGTTTAGTTGCACCGTTGCAACAGAAACTGCCAACCCTTCCCCAGTCGGCTAAGCACTATACAAGAAGCCAAATCCGAACTGGGAGGGTGGGAAATAAAACTATATCCGCCGGACAAAACCCCCCAAACTTTATAAAAAATTAAAGGTGGTTCAGGAGAAGTTCTAAATTACAATTTCAACCCAGAATGAATTAAACTACGAGCTGAAAAGAATGAAGTGACGCAGGAAAGTAAAGTGGGAAGTTTACTTTCTCGGTTACACTTTTATCCACAAGAAAAGGTCAACGATACGGAACCGTAGGTTCATGCGCATAAATTAGCATTGTATTTTGACTTAACCCACCCTCGGTTAAAGAATTAGGGGCGAACCCTAAAAGACTACCATAAACTTTTTACCGCCCGAGTTTTTTAAAAGGGCTATCTACCAAAACAAAATATTTTCTAAAACGTAATCCAAGCATCCAAGAGCAATCATTTAGAAAAAGTTTACATAACCATTCCAGTTTGAAACCCCTTTTAATAAAAAGTTACTTGACCAACCTTGGTCCGATCAATGCCATACTTGAACTAATAGGTTTGAAATTAAGTAGACTTAAGAACCCATAAAACCCTAGCCCCACGCCTTAGCTTTATAAACCCCAACCCAAAAAGTGGATCCAAACTGGAACCTTGAAAGTTTATAAACCTACCCACCTAGCTTTTACCGACGATGGAAGGGTTAAAGTGACTTGATTCAAAACAAGCTTGGATCAACAAAATGTCAAACCAAAGTGGGCTTATCATCCATTCCCCATAAAGTTACTGTACCCCAGACCTGGGACCTGAACCTTATCAGATTCAATAAACCCCATGATGGGTTCTTGCCCCATAATGGTAACTTAAATTATAGGCCTGTAAGCTTGCCACCTTAAAATAGAAACCCTTTATTAATCATTATACGATTAACTTGGTTTGGTACGTTGTTTACAAGTTAATACCTGAATTTTTTTTAAAAATTTTTATAAAAACCATGAATAGTTTTTCGATAGATCTAAAGCGTTCCCAATAACTTAGTACAGTCAAGTTTTGATGCAATGTAAAAGGCCAACGTCATGTAATAGAAGGAATAGGGTAAAGCTTAGGGTGAAGGTCAGAAAGTTATACCTAAACCCTCATCTAACCATCACCCTTGATATTTAAATATAACTGATAGCTTGCCATTTCTCAAATAATTTATTATCCGATTGATCACCAAGAACATCTCCATAAACTTAACCTTCTACCTATACTCCTAAAGTGATGGATGTTTAAACCATCATTGTAGTTAACCTGAGCCAATGTTGTGAACCCATCAAGGTCAATCCATTGGCAGATATTCTCTCCCCTGTCTTATATATGTAATCCATTGATACATTTTTATCTAATTTTCCTTTGGTAATCCCAAAATCCATTTCTCGTTGAATATTTTACTATTGATCCGGTATAAAAGCCTACTCACAATTTTTAACAAAGTATCAAGAATACTTCCTACTGTCAGGTTACCACTGATATCGATGATCTATCAGCGGATATCCCCACCCCAATATTATCCCCAGCACCCATTTATTTTCAACTGCTTTCCCTTTGAACCCTTTAACCCCTTTTATTTGCAAATTTTTGTGATATCAGGTATATAAGCCTGCTCATTACTCTCAAAGAACTATTGAAATTACTTTTATTGGATATTTGGCCTTGCCACTGAAAAGTAAGAATGTGGTAGGCCGAATTCAGCCAAAACGGGGAAATGTCAGCCCTTTGCGATTCTCCAATGCCCTTAAATGATTTATATAATAACGTCGAGGAGAATAGCCAAAAGACCCTGGCTGATTCTTGGTGGAACCCTGTTAATCAGGGCAACACGAGTTCGAAACTCGTACGGGCACATTTAATAAAATCTAATGATCGGATTTCACTGATCTTACCATAGCCTCCGGGGAAACCAGAGGAAGGTGCTCCCCCAACCAGCACTGAGTCCTTCACACCTGTGCGGGGGCCACCCCCTTTTATAGGTGTGGTGGCAGGCCCCCAAAATAAGAAATATTTCTCGAGTGGTGATTGGTTTAGGTATATAAAAACCCTGCCACATGAGTATATTTTACCCCAAAACCCCAACGTCCATTTCCCAAAATTTGTCTAACTTTCCTCCTTGATCTGATAGGATTGACACTCATATTACCTAAATTGGAAAGCTCCAAAGCTATTCCAAACCTATCATGAATCTCTCCGACCTTTGAAAATAATATAAATATTTTTTAGTACTAGATGGGATCTAAAATAATATAAATATTAATTGTTGAAAGTCAGAGGAGGATCATCTCTCTTTTATCCCTGCGCAGCTCCAATAAACCAAAATCCCTTATTTGACTATGTTTATAAGTTTATATAGTTATTTATTTTCATGGTATAAATTCCCCTATTGTTAGATTTCAGGGAGGTAAGCACCTAGCGAGCATAAAAGAAATCCCAAAATCCAATAACTTTTCTTGTACTTTCCCCATTGTTTTTTATCAGGTTTTATTGTAAGTCTTTCCACAAAGGGCAAGAAGCTGGGTGATGCCTACTACCCCTTTTTGGATAAGAAAGCCAAATTAACTTTGGGAAAGTTCCTATACTTGTGCCCACACCAATCCCCTCCTTCCCAGCACTTGGTAAGTTGAAAAAATTAAGCTATTGTGCATAGAAATCCCCTAACTCTACCAAAATGTTAGAAGTATCCCTAGGTAAGCCCAAATAATACCACCTCCCATTTTCCCAAAATCCAGAAATTTTAAAATTGAAGGTATTATGATGCTTAAGATACAAAAATTTAATTTGGCTGACTATTGAAATTTCTAAACCCAATTTAACCCTCCCGCCCATTATTTCCTTGATGTCATGTCCTGATAATTTTATAAGTTTGCTGTCAATTGAGAGCTGGACTACTGAAGGTAGCATGTGCCTCAATTTGTTAATTTTTAAAAAATTTCAAAGATAGCTAAATTGGGGGAAGCTAATCATGGTGGGCCCCATCACCCCCCCAACCTCAGTTCTCATGCCACTACATGAATTATCCCTTTCCCTACCCCAGTTCCCATGACAGTTTATGAGTTGCCCCTCTCCTCCCCAGCATGAACCCTGGAAACCTGCAGCATGAGAAGCTACCAACCCATGAGCTGCAGAACCCAAGACTGCACTGTATACCATAATACCACCCTTTTCCCTAAATAAAGGCCAGTGCCCTTTCTTGCATGGGTAATCAACTATTTTGTTCTATTTTATTTTTGTCCTTTTAATAAAAACCATATTCCCCCAACCAACGCTTGAAGTTTTTGCAGTCTTTGAAGAGCATTTGGTGCATGGATCAAATCATGGCCAAGGTGCTCCCATTGAGCTGGTTGAGCTCTAGACAGACAAAAGGTTGTGGATCCACATGGACAGCAGTTGCCTGGTTCCCCTGGTATCTGATCAGAACCTGCCAGTTGGGAACCAGGGCAAACTTGGGCTCCCCCCAATCCTAACACCTATCACAATTATGTTGAATCAGATTTTCTGGGTGGAGTGCTCTCATGCTCACACCATCACCTGACAGTTACCATGCCTGATCAAACTGAAACTAGAGGTGTCACCAGTACTGGAGGTTGTGATAGCCCAGGATTCCTTAGGCATTGCAACAAAGTGGTGATCCTGCCAGGGAAGACACCCTGGAACCTATGACCAATTTACTTCCTGGACAAGTTACTGCCATTTACTTTATACAAACCTGCGCTAAACAAAATATTGATAAATATGACTATGAACCTATTGACATTGGTTGGACAACTACAATGTTTGGGGAGATGGCTACGGGGTCAGCTCCCAGCAACGTTTACAAGAAGTGACCAGCCTGCTCACAGGAACTGCTTAAAAATGGCATAGCTTAATCTACCTTTTGAATCTTGGAATCAATGGAAAGCTTGTGCCCACAACAAATTTTAGATTTTAGCTTCCAAACTCTTTAAGAAGTTCCGTCAGCTTCATCTCCAAAATTTCTCCACCATTATCAAATTTCTTGTTAAATTTGAAGAACTTATGGGCCTGTGGGGACAGATCACCTACTGCCATTGCAAGAAAGTCAATCAGCAACTCCTTGACTTTTTCCTCATGCCCTCAAAAATCCCTACCTTGACAATGTATACATAGCCTAGCTGACTTGCGTAGATCAAGCTATTGCTGTTTGCCAAAATATATGCAAATGGTGGCCCATCGCCAAAACCCACTATAAAATGCCGCTGTCAAAAACTCAGATGCTGAAGGGTTGGACATCTCTAATACTGAGGGTATTCTGAGGGTCCCCAATATTTAGCTTCCCTCATAAGTTAACCAATAAATTCACACCCTCATCAAACAAGTACAGCAGCAGACCATGTTGGTACTGGGGCATTGCCCCTACAACAACCTTCACTGTTTTAATTGTGGACAAATAGGACATCACTTCTGCTAAGTGTTGCACCCCTTTTGCTCAGTGCCAAATAGTTTACCCAGGCGGACGTTGTCCCTTTTGAGGAGAGCAACAAGATGAGCCACGCAACCTACCCTGAGATCTGCCAATTTGCCCCTCAAGTTTGCCCATCCAATCCTCCTTACCGCAGAATGACCACAAAACCTGCAGTTGAGGATATACCAACCTGCAAACCTCTCCCACAAATCCAATATTTGGGTGAAGCCCCCTCAAACAAAGTTGATCAGCAACCTTACTTCTGGAGGAATATGCTGGTGAAAATTAAAATTGAAGAGACTACAAGCTCATGTGCTACCACTGTTTTTTTTGAAGAAAATGAAATTGAAGAATTGTTGAATTATGAATCCCTTAAAAGCACCTAAGTCCAAAATCGCTGCTCCTGAACTCCCAAAAAAGGTGAAAATTGATAACTTACTGAATGTAAGATCCCCTGATGATGACCAAACCTTATGGAATAATAATAGAGGAATATGATGAGAACCCTCAAGTCATATCAACTACCCCAGGAATTACCTCTACCCAATTTGTCCTCAGACATTAAAACAGATCAGACGAAAATAAAAATCTACAATCTTTGATCCATATAGTTCAAAAACAAGTCTGGACCATCCCCATCACATCAACCTGGCCTAGCCAACCGATTCCAAAAAATTTTGACTGGTCAGTATCCCCTTACGTTGCCTTTTAAACAAGTCCAAGTTTGATCAGTGACCCCCTACCAGCCTGAGGGAATTTCTACCAGCTATAGTTTTATGGAACACTATCATCTCAGTATCCCTCAGCAATTCATGAAAGTTGATCCTGGCCTTATGTCAAGATTTGCATCAAATTATAAACCTCATATGCCTCTGAAATGTTCACCAAAAGCCTGAAAATCTATTTAACAACCAAGGAGCACCCCACACTCAAGGATCTCTTTTTGGATATGCTTTCCCTACCTTTTGGATCTAAAATCATCTGCCAATATTGTCATCAAGAAGTTTCTGATTGACATCAGTTATAAATATATCCTTCAGAGCAACTTTGTATTCCTGATGGCTGGTGGCTCCCAACAGCTCTGTTGTAATCAAGTGTTCAATTTACCTGTTAAAATTTATGGCAAAGTACACTCAATTGATGTTGTCATCTTTGACCATGATTATTCCTGATGATGCTCTCCCGCCAAACTCTTCAGGAATTCAAGATCATTACCAACTTCAAAAGTGACTAGTGGTATATATGAATTGATCAAGGGATAGAGACACTGCTCATCAGGTATACACATACTTCCTTGACTGCAGAGCAAGCCCATGCACAACTTGTTTCCTACCTCTGTACTGAAGTATTCCAGTAAGCCCAAAGTCCCAAACATTTACCAGGACCCAATAATGTGAAGCCGCATGATTATCCCATGACCATGAGGATGTGTTTGAACCAAATGACAATAGTGTCATTTCACTGAACAAGGACCAGTTGCCCTCAAATGGATGATACCTTTAGAGCCCTAGGGGAAGTTGAAGTATTCCCAAATACTGATTTCTCCCCTGGACATTACCAAATCAGAATGCCTGAAAATTCAAATGCATCAGTTTCTGACTATCTCACCCAACCAGTATTCCAAGGATCATCCTTAAAACTCCCACTACCAGATTCCTGTCAGAGTTGCTAATACGCTAAAGTTATTCCGCCCTTTCAATAATTGAACCCCCTTGAGCAAATACCACTGAATTCCAATAAGACCCCAAGTTTACCAAAGACACTTGACTTTAGTCTTTTGAGACTCTCAACCTCAATTTTAGGAAAAATTAGCATGAAAATGAATAGAGGGAGTATCAGGTTACCACCAAGGTTGACAAACTATTGGCAGATATCCCCTCCCTTGTCTTATCCCTAGCACCCATTTATCTATTATCATCAGCTTTCCCTCAAAACCTTTTAAAACTTTTCCTTGGCAAATTTTGAGATATCAGGTATATAAGCCTGCTCGTTACTCTTGATAAACTACAGAAATTACTTTCCTCATACTTTTAATGTTCGTTTTTTATTGGGTCTTATCCATGATATGCTGATTCAGATATTTCCGGCAGCTTGCCTTCATGATCACACCAACACCTGACCGTTACCAAGCCTGATCAAACCAAAACTGAAGGTGTTGCTAGAACTGGAGATTGTGATCAGCTCAGGATTCCCAAGTCATTATGACACTTCCTTCTGTCCTTTTTTTGTTTAATTGGATCTATCCCTGATCTTCCATCTATGATACTTCAGGGCTTTTGAACAACTGCAAAAGCTTACCATCACAACCTATATCACAGATAATGCCAAAATTGAAGGTGTCTAACAAACCTCCTGTCATGATATATCAGATCCCCAAGCCCTTGCAATAAAGTGGTTGTTGAAAAATTGGTATGACTAATGATAAGTCATATATCTGGTGGATTGCATTTTATCAGTTGAGGTGAGCCTTAAGATTTTAATAGATTATGTCAACTGGAAGCAAAATAATTGAAGACTAATTAGTTTTGCAGATTGTATTTTAATTGCTGAAGGGGCTTTGAGATTTGGGTAACTATGTCAACTCAAATTGAGTTGGTTGAGGTAATATTAGTTTGGCAAATATAGTAAACTCCACCAAAGCCTCAATAATGAGGCTTAATTAGATGAGATTCAGTGAATGATTAATAGATAAGCTGAAGGGTCAAAAGTGACTAAGCGACAAAGATATGAGTGGGAAGCAAAGAGAAGAGGGAGAGGTCTTTTGAAGGTGAAGAAAAGAGGTAAAAGGTTAGCGGAAATAGTCCGTTATTTTATATGTTAATAAACTGGTATCTGTTGGGGTGATAGCTCCTTCTTTATCACATTATTACCTTTTATCAAGTAATAGTGATTGTCATATTGTACATCCGTTGCTCAGTGATGCTAAACCTGTGCAACCAGCCTGGTGAAATTAATCCATATTTCTAAGAGTTACCAGTGGTGCTCACTACAGGGGGCCATTGATCAACACGCTAAGATATATTATATTTTCCTAACAATGACGCAACAGGCTCAACTTGAGGGGCTACTACCCAGTTTATTGAAATACCCCAATATGCGGAACTAAAGCTTGTCCTGGATACACTAAGTCATGCGCAAATAATTTTTTTCAAGAGATTGAGGGTTTTAGATCATCTTGACAAGGCCTTCAACCAACTGCATCTGGTTGGTTGCCAAGCCAGACAACTTGCCAATTGCCTGGATGGCACTACAGAGCAGCTACACTGTGCAGAGCGTGAACTGAATAGTGTTGCTAGAGAGAGTTCCACAACAAGCTCCCCTAATTTAACCGCAATTAAAACATAAATGGATTCTTAAGCGGTTTTTATTTACAGTAAATGGGGCTTTATATTGGTATAAAGCTAAACTGTTGTATGCTCTGGATGTAGAGTGCGGACCAAATTATATGTTACCTTATAGTTAGCACTGTAACATATCAGGGGGAAGAATGTGGTGCTACATTTTTTTGGGGGTGTGGCAAAGATGGCGCAATGCAAGGCTGACTTTTTCCATACAATTTTAACAAAATGAGTCTTTAGGTGGAGTTCACAGAGCAAATTACAACTGAGGTTCATGTATTAGTGGGAGCAAATTTTTGGCCAACGAGGATGTGACATTACAATGATGGTGGCTGTTAAGCCATATCAGGAGCTATATAATGCTATGCTCCCCGTTCTGCAAGATTATGCGGCAATATTGCAAATTGTCAACTATTTATGCCGTTTATCCATCACTTTTAGTGCTCCCAACATGGAACAAAAGCCCCTGTGACTGTCCCCAAATTCTCTTTGGGAAATAGACAACACCTAATTGGCTATAATATGCTGGATAATACTTGGCCACTCAACACTATGGCAGTTCCTTTCGCCCTTGCTATGGTCAATTGACTCATCCTCAGTCACATTACAATTCTCCAGTTAACTTTCAGACTGTGTTTTTGGGGGTGATGCAGAATTGTAAAACATATACAAATGCCTGCTTCTCTTGCAGCCAAAGTGGTCATTATCCGGCTAGCTGCCCAGAAACTTGCATTCCTATGCATCACTAATAGCCTTGACTGATTATGGAAAAGTTTGAGTGGAGTAGAGATGGGATGCTCTACCTCCACTGATCCAAATTTAATTGTCCCTGATAATTCCAACCAGTCACTTTATTGTGACCACATTACTCACTCCAATGATTTATTATACCAAAAAAACCTCAGAGATGACCCAGACTTCCCCCTGGAGGAAGACAGGACAAATATAGCCTTAAGGTTTCAACAAGTTTTACCAAAACTGTACGCCTATCTGATGCTTGAGCGTAACTGTAAGTCCAGATGAACGTCTCCTCTGTTTGGACCAGGTGGCTTTCCCATTTCCATCAAAAATGGGGCCAAAAAGGCCAGCTGCCCCCTCTCGTCATCCAGAGTGACCTTGCCCATGTGGTGGATGAGCAATGAGTAACAGCCTACCCGTTACAGATCTTGCCATAAGTCCCCATATTAACATCAAATGAATTAATACTACAAATTAAGGGGATCTGTGCCGAGTTTTTTGATATTCAACATTATTTTTGAATGGAAAGTTCGAACAAAATTTAGGCAACAAAGCCCAATGGGCATGCAATTTCAAATAACAAAGTATCAAATAATGAAGTACCAAGTGTAGAATTATTAAAAACATCATTCTTTCGTAAAGCTCACTTTTAAATTAAAAAGTGTCCAGTACAAGACTAGAGAAAACAGCCTGCTTGCTAGTGAGTACTGCACCTATAAAGCAGACCACCACGGCCATACCACTTAGTGCAAGTAGGTCTTTCTGCCCATCTGTGCTAAGCACAAAGAAACAACTTTTTGCTTAAGCCAAATATGCCATTAATCAAAAAGTGCGCCAGGATGGACAAAGCACCATCTGGTTGACTTCCCACTGACATAGGCCAATGCTCAATTGACAATGATAACTGCTTGATCAATAACTGCTTGACTAATAATGAATCAGTGACAATACACATGACAAAAAATTATTGAATAAACTTCAAGAACTTAGTAATAAGTGCGGTAAATGCAACTGACTCCTCAGGATCAGTTTACGCCTCAAACCCTATGATCAACAAAACCCTTAGGTCACATGAAGCAATACTAAGAACAGCTATGTCATGGATATTACCCACTGAGCCTCAACCAGGGGAGGGGATTGGGGCCCTGCAGTGATTTTTTCAATAATCCCAATAAAGTATTGGTTGGATTGAAGTCCAAGTCTGAATCAACCAGTGAAGCTAAGGGCCCAAATTGGTGGGGCAAAAACGAAAAAGTTTTTGACTGGGATGGAGAAACTCTCTGATTATACTCAACTTGATTGCTCAAACAAAAGGTCAGGAACCATACCAGACAAAGACCAGTTGGGGGAGGATGGTTACTGCCCATATTTAAACCAAAAAACCGAGCAAACTATTGGGGACAATCCCTGACAAATCCCAGTTGACAAGGGGGCCAAATCAGCCCAAAATTGATCCACAAGACCAAGTAAACCATCAAGGATCATCTTCGATGGGTATGGAGAAGTATTGTGAACTGAATCCAAGTGATTGGATGCCTGGGAAGTGCGTCTAAAAAACTAAAGGTGCAGCTAGAAGGATCTGGAACCCCAACTGCAGTTAAGTCATGACAGGAGCCCTGGTGAAGTATACTCCCATCCAGAAGGATATGTAGCGCACTGTGGCATGTCCTCTCACAAAATTAAGCAATGTGAGACCCTGCAGTTTCCATACTCAATGGCGACACAGAGGATCTCAAAAGCATCACACCCGCCATCATGGCCATCTGGCGGGACCATAAATTTTCCGCTAAGGCTTCCAAGCACTGGCTTGACACCCAGATATCACTTGACATGGTGAGGTTTTTCAAATTTCCACAGATCTGAACTGAGGACGCCTTGTAGTGGATGAAACTCCCCCTTGAACAAAAAATAATCAAAGCTGCCATTTGGGAAGACTTTAAGCTAGTGGGCATGAAGGCATGGATGGCGGTCATAATTGAACTCCTTAATGCAATGGATAAAATAAGGCTTCATACCTGAAATTTTCTCCCAGGCCGTTGAGAACTTGAGTCTAAGCCCAATGGATAATCGATTTATGAAAAATAGCTTCTGAGCATTTTGACCGCCCTTGAATGGGCGTAACATACCATTACAGTCAATAATGCGCTGGAATGGTACAATACCACGTTCTCCTCAGAGAAGGCAATTCCATGGATTGCAGCCAGTTTTAAGGCTACCAAAGCCTTACACAGGTCATATACTCATATCCCGCTGGCCACCACATCTGATTTGATGAAGGCAGGCTGGACAAAGGAGAAGACGGTGGAGTGAGGTCCCTTCCAGGATTGATCACCTGAAGAGGCCATCAACTGGTCTGCAAACAGGTTAACCCTGTTGGAAATGAAGTACTGGTTCCACGCAAGGGACAGTATCAAACAAGTTTGAGAGTGGGCGGATCTAGAGTGATGAAGCTGATCCACAAAACTCTCCAGGGTCAGACGTTCCCTATTGTGAAATTAGAAATTTGGCATTATATCTACATAATAGCTGAAGCTGCAGACTGGGATGCTGCAGGGTTCATCCCCAAGTCAGCTCAGCTGTGGATGGAACACAAAATTTTACCACAGGTGGCAACAGCAATAAAAGGGGTTACAATCTATGATCTGGGCCTGGAATGGCTTAAAGCGGGAATCAAATAAAAACCATCTGGGACTTAAAAAATGCTTCCCAGAACCATTGGTCTCTCTGTATGCTGCTCCAGAGGATTTGCCCCATCAGAAGATTTCCAATAGTGCAAAGTTAGAGTACTGGCTGCCATGATGCAGATTTTCACAGCTGGCAGATGGAACAGTGTAATAGTTAGGGACTGGTGCCAGCTTAGTTTGATTATGCTGGAAACCAAACAAAAGTATCTGCAACCAACATGTGGGCCAGAATCCGCCCTCCTATGGTACTGACTGGGATTTTTGCCAAAGGATGCCCTTGATTGACAGATTCTAGAAATTGGTGCACAAATGGACAGATGCATCAACTGACAAGGAATTAGCATATGTCAGGGTGAGGCGTTCCTCAATCAGAGTTTCAACCTCGATGTACCATTAAGCTGGAAAATGATAGAGAAGACCCCCGCTGAGGTACCAAAGCCAAATCTGAAATACAAGTCATACAGCGCAGCGGTAGCTCAAACTGATGAAAACATATGGAATGGGGCAGGGAGCCATATTGAGTACATCCGCCAACTGATCAACAGTGGCTTCATGGACTGCCAGGCGCCTAAATTATATCTCAAGGACGCAATCTGAATGCACCTGCAGCTGATGGAGGAGGAGTGGTCCAACTTAATAATGTCGATTTATCAAGGATTTGACGAGGTGCTGACAGGGGGATTTTGACCACCAATGGGTACCCAAATGGTGCTACATCAACATATGATTAAGGCTGAACTAGATCAAAAAACTCCTTAAGATTGGCATAAAATATAAGAGAGTTTACTTATGAACGTAATTGACCAGATACTTGAACTAGACCACATGATGGTGACATTCCAAAAGCTCCAAACCAATTGAGAGAGGGAATGGTTACACAAAGTGATCCAGATGAGATTATTGTATTATGGAGAAGTATAAGAATTCTGGCAAGCTGGCAGCATTTATATTGTAAAGTGCCTTCACCCTTGAACTGCCAAAGCACTCTATGGACTGGCACCATGGATGAAACTGAACAATATTGCCCACCCCGTTTCATCCATTTGCCTGGTTTAAGTAGAGTTTTATACATCGAGCAAGAGGATGCAAAACAAGTGTGCCAGTTCTGCTACCAGAACGGCCACACAATGGCCCAATGCCACTATCAAAAAGGAAAGACCCCTCAAGAATATGAATATGACCCCATTGGAAGGGTCACAAAAGTCAGAAAAAAAACCTTCACTTGACTAAAGGCCAAGGAGTGTATTTCACATAACCTAACGGAGATCATGGATATGAAGTGCCAACAACAGGAGTTAAACTTCACCCATAGGGAAGCTTGGGAGCGAGAAATGGCCAAAGAACCTTAAGTGGATGACAAGCCCTTCATGAGCCCAAATCCCAAAGCTTCAAAATAAGTGAAGGAATGAGCTCAAACTGATTATGCCACGCTCATCCCAGGTGGATTGGACAATATAGGAAGAAGAACTCTGGCAGATGTAAACCCAAAAAATCCCCCAAAAAGTGAGGTCAGCGCAAGAAGCCAATAAATTGAAATCAAAGCTCAATAAATCAAAACCAAACAAGAAGTCAAATTGGAAATTGTTGGTGAATAAACCCAAGGAGACTATTAATCAAACACCTGAATTGACAAAATTAAAAAGTCAGACAATTGAAACCTGACAAAAAAAATCCAGTTCCATTGAAAAATCTAATGAAGGGATGTGAAACCAATTAGTGTTGAAGGGGAATCTGCTGCACCGCCAGTAGGGAACAAGGCGTACCCAGAGCTGGTAATAAAACCATCCCCATTATCCATTAATAGGGAGATGGGGATAGAGACTGAATTCCCAGTGCAAAAAATGCCCAGTAATATCATACCAGTACTGACCATCTGAACCTAAAAGCTGAATAATTCCCCCTCAGATCCTCAGAGACACCATCTTCCAGTGATCAAATTTCCATCCATGATTCCATGCACAACCCAGAAAATAATATAAAACAAACATCATACCTGTATGTTGGGCAGCCAGAAATTAAGATAGCAACTACTAATGCTTGGCGGATGGCAAGCATATAAACAAGAAGGCGGAAAACTCATCAGTTTAAAACAAATAGTAATATTGACTTAATTTCAATTTTAGAAACACAAACGGGTAACAAAAAGGAAATGGTGCAGAGCTCAAACTGCGACATGATAAACCACCCATGGTTCCACCAAATAGGCTGTCAAGCTCTCTGGACGGATCATGTGGCAATCATCACACTTAACAAGACAATAGACCTGGTATTTGTGGAGAAACTCACACCAGAAGGATCTCAATAGCAACTGCTACAATTAGGGAAACTGGCAAGAGTCATCATGTGGTGGTTGTCTACACCCTGCCAAACACTCACAAAAACTGAATTCTTTGGAGTTATTCATTGGAAGTATTAACTGAAGCAATGATGGTTATAGCAGGAGGCCTGAATTGTTGGATGAACACAAGTTGGGTTAAGTTCTTGACAAGTGAAAGTCCCAACTTTAAGGTTGATGAGATGCTAGAATACCTAGTCAAATTGGGTATGTGCCTCACGATTGACAAGGAGGTTCATAATCCAGCCAACCTAATGCGGTGGTCATATGACTGCTGGATCCCACAGACTGGGTTGCAACTGGGTAACATACTAGTTTTGTCTGATCTCAAGCTGCTGACGCCAAACAGCAAGGTCAGTATATATGCCAAGATGACCAAATGATTGTCCAAGTGGAAATTGATCTGGATGAACCCTAAGGAACTGAGAATGGCAGTTGGCACCAGCCATGCTGAGGAAAGAGGAGTGGAACCAGATTATTGAAGTGGGACTGGATTGACTGGTCGCATATCTGGATTGTCACCCAGAGATAGATCCCCTGGAAAGATGGGTCTGGATCAAGGAAATAATATGGCATGATAATATGAAGTTAGAGAAAGCGACTAACTACAAATGAACTGCCACCATGAAGCAGCTGAAAGATGCATTGGAGAGGTTGAAACTCACCCAGTGGGACAGCAAAGAATTGTGGAGCGAGTATCAAACAACTCATAAATGGTATTGGGCCTTAATGCCAAATCAGGACTCGGAGTGACAGATCAACGCTACCTATAGATACCAGAGCTCAGTGGTGACGATGACCAAGGAGAGCCTGGCGCACCTCAAGGAAATCCAAACCATGATTAGGATATATGAGGTAGAGATGGCGACAGGGGAAGTAACAACGTATCCAGAACAATCAAGCGCAAAATTGAACATTTCTATTGTGAGCTATTCTGCCAATGAGATAAGCAAATCAGTGACAGATGCTCTAATTGACCTGGCCAAGCCAGCACTTGGGGCATGTACTCTGGAAGATGTTGCTAGCTTGTCTCCAACATCTTGATCAATGAAGTCAAATGAGTGCTAAAAGAATTGCCAAAGAGAAAAGGACTGTGCACCAGTAACATGTGAGCAGAAGTTTACAGCGCATTCCATGACCCCATTGCACCAGAGATCAATTTCCTCTTCAACCACTTCTTGCAAATCAGATAACAACTCCTAGGAGGCCAAGAGACCCAAATTATATCTTGCACAAAAAAGGGACTTCAACACCAACTCCAGAAATGGCACCCAATTGCTCTATCCAACACTGACTATACGCTGCTCATGCGCATCTTATCAAATCAGCAAATGGCAACAGCACCTCATATGCTGCGCAAGGCTCAAAATGGTTTATCAAAGGCCAAAGAATCTGGTCCAATATTAGTACAGTCCAAAACGTGCTTCAGGACACGTGGGGATTTAAACAGGACTATCCAATGTTCCTTGACATGGAGAAGGCCTATGATTGGGTAGCGTGGTCCTTTCTACATGCAGCACTAAAGGCAGTTGGTATTCACAAATCTTTTAGATCATGTATATCAATGCTGTACTTGGGCCTGATAACTAAAGTAATTGTTGCTGATGGCGTAACCAACAATATTCTAATTGTGCAGGGTCTCCAACAAGGTGATCCCATGTTGCCAATTCTGTTTAACTTTGCAGAGAACATTTTAATGACTGCAGTAGACATGAAACTCTGGGGATTGGTCCAATCTAACTAAATGCCACTGAAAATGATGGCCTTCACGGATGAAATGGTAGAAAGTATTAAAACCGACTGACCTTCAAGGCCCTGAGGAGCTCCTAGATTTATAACGGTTAGCATTGAATGCAAAGATCAACTTGGAAAAAACCTCAGTAATGAGGATCAGCATCCAAAATTTCAGCCCGCCAACTGACACAAAGCTGATCCAGAGAACTCAGACAATCCAATACCTAGGGATACTTTTTAATGAAAAAAGGCCAGCGGTACTGGAAAACAAACAAGAGGTTCTATCAAGTCTGTCAGTCTGAATGGCAAGCTGGAAAATGCAAGACTATTCCTTGAGGATAAAGTGTTGGCTGTCAAAATATTCATCTTCTCTAAGCTATGGTATGTCGCCCATGTGCTGCCAATGAGCCCAAACCTAGAGAAAAAGATCAGGACAAAGCTCCACACCTTCCTATGGCTTAAGGCAAAAGCGGTGTTGATAGCCTTAGAGACCCTGTTCAGACTGAAGAGCAAAGGGGGCCTGGGCCTTATGGACTTCGAAGCCCACACTTGGCGGATCTGGGCCAAATAATTCCTTAGGCTAACACAGAAGCACATGCGCTTCCTGACCCTAGCTTGGAATGTGAACTGGGCTAGAGTTCAGGACCTTCATGAGCTGTTCTTCCCACAATCATTGCGCAAATGTATGGTGAACCACACATGAATGCCTTCCCAAAAAGACACCCCATACTACTGGTGACGGTGCAATTGAGCAGTGCACCAAGGCAGCTGGTCGTTTAAACTTTCAGATCAGGATGCCGACCAAATCCACAGTGATGTCAAAGCCTAAAATTCCACAATGATCTCCACAATGAATTGGGAGGAGCACAATCAAATTTCCCCACAAATACGCCTCCAAGACAATTAATATTTGCTACAATTAACACTGATCGAATATGGGGATCCACTTCCAAAGCCTAGATGCAACCCACCTGCTCAGCCCCCAAATTCTGAATGATTGCGCAGCCAAAGGCCATGACAGCAAATACCAAATTAAGGAGTTAATTTTGGGACTAACTCCTGACTAGTAATGGCAAAGCTATGGTTGTTCATATGGCAGATGCTACACCATGCGTTTAAATCTGGTAAGCATAGCAGACTGGACTACCCTCACTAGGAGTGCTTTGTATGCGCCAAACCGGAAGCAGATATCACCCACCAATATTATGAATACGCCATGTTTAAAAATTATTAGTCAACAATACAATACATCCTATTGGGTAAACAATTGTCAATGGAAATGCATCTGTCATAAGACTTTTTTGTAAAAACCCTGAGAACAGCCCTGATCCAACTACAAGCCTTCATCTACCATTATTGTGTATGGGCAATACACTCAGCTCTCAGTGCCAAGATTTTGGACAATGAGAACCCCTTACAAAAGTTTGGTACTGAAGACCATTCAGATTATTTCTGATCAGCTCCATTGGATCTCGAAATTCTTGCACTTAATCCATGGGTGCTATAAAGCCACTTCTTGGCTTTTCCTGCCAAATTGCTCATTATAAACAACAATGCAATGAACTAACTCAAGATCAAATAGCCTGTAAGACCATCAACGATAGACCATGGCTAGCAATGGAGATTGCTGACCAGCAATAGACAGAGGTGCCAGGAATTTATCAGCCTGACTTCCAGATCATTTAACCTCAGCCAAATTGACTGTATTCCGCTCTCCTTTCTTACATTTCCATTTAGTATAATTTTTAAATAAAGTACGGAGTCTTTAAAAAAGTGTTGAACTATCAGCCAAACTTAATGGCATCAGGCCAATAGAAGATGCTGACGCCAGATTGAAAACTGCCCTGGACGCACATAAATCCCTGCCTAACGATTCCTGCTTGACCAAACGGATGCTGGAACGACCAGGCACAGGCGGGTTAGGTATCCCAACCTGTTACCAACCTCATGAAAGCAACCCTATATGGGGTGGCCATGTGAGGTTCCTGTGGCCCATCAGGCAAGATGCCATCAATCTTGTCAGGGACTGGTACTACTTTATACCAGTTTGTGATAGCAAGCCATGAACTTTCTAACCCTGAGATAAAGTTCCAGTATAACAAAGGGGCGGTGCGTACCATATAGAGAATGGAAAGGGCAATTGGGCAGTTTAGCCCTAAAGAATGAAGGATTGCTTCAACCACTCCCATTTCTATTAATGCCAGTACACCAGCTATGTTTAGATGTGGAAGTAATGGAAGAGGGATTTGTTTGGGTATATGTGTTTCTGCACCCATGCTTATAGGCTTTATGGAATAATTGGTTAGACTGTATATCTTTTAGACTATATGGTATATGGAACTGTTATAATGAAAATATGTACTTAAAGGGTTTAGAATATGACAATATTTTATTTACCTCATAGACTAACCATCTGAATAGTCTAGTTTATATCCCATCCAACTTCCTGGACTTTCCTAAGTTTAATTGATTTTTGAACAGAGCATTAAAATTCTTTTGAGCTTATGGGATTGCGCCTTGCATGTGATTTTCTAAAGCAGTCTGTAATCGTCTCTGTCTTATTGTAAATTTGATTTGATGCGATTAATTGACTCAATATTATTGCAATTATGGTAATTTAAGTGATTAATTGAATAATACTTATTACAATTATGATTTGATATGCAAATAATCGATCTAACTTCAGCACAAATCCTCTTGATCTGATGAATTGTAACTGAAATCTCAGGAATTTCTCTAATGTCAGGCTTTACTCTGACATATCCAGCCATTGAAATTAAAGAGAATTGGCAACTCAGGTGTCTAAAGTCAAAATGACAGTGACTTGGCCCACCACTGACAATTTTGAAGTCAGTTAAATGTAAATTTGTTTTCCCCCTCCCACTCAAAATTTGCTGGGTTAGGCAAATCCTCAAGGGCCCCAATCCAAAGTGTTACTAAGCTATTCCCCTAATCAATTGTCTATTTAAACAGTCGTAAGACACTGAGAAAATTGATGGTTGATTTTCTACCTTTATCTACAAATAAAATCCTGTTTCCAAGAACCAATTTTATTATGACAAAATTTAAACCACCTTTCAAACCCTCCTTTGTCCAGTTCCAAATCCTGCGAGCCCTGGGGCATTTTCCTGGCTCATCACTAGTTTATTTTCACATTTATATCCTATTGGCGCTCATTGGCAGAATTTCTTAAAGTTCATATAACTGTCATTCAAGCAGCAGTGCCTCTGGCTGTAAGGAGAGTGTCTATAACTCTCCAGTTCCAAGCATGGTAGTGCACGGTGCACAGGACCAACGCTGGGGAACTAGTCACCCAAATAAACTTTACTAGAGCCCAGCAGAGGGTGCTGGAGCAATAATAACCTATGCAGAGGAGTGCAATCTTTAGGGTAAATAACCAACCAAAAATGACGCAATGCACAGAAGGAGAAGGGGTAAGCGTCCCAGGTTGGAGGGAACCTGGGCGAACCAACAGTGCACTAGTGATAAACTAATCATATTTGTAATGGAATGGTTAACGTAGCGTGAGACCTCCTCAAAGAGGTCCACGCACAGGATCATCCAAAATAACATAAATAAAAACGGGAAAAATGGGAAAGTTTATTGTGGAAAGTTGACCAACAAGGAATGTTGGTCACGGAAACAAATTTAAACATTGTCAAGGTAATTCTAGTTCTGCCAAAGTGGTCCCAAGCACTGATTTATCAATAGGCAAACACTTCCATCCAAATAGGAAATATGCCACAACTGACTTCACTTGGGTAATTAAATTGAAGTTTTACCCTACTCAAACGCGTAATTTTGTATATGGAACAGGTTTTGAACCCCCGTTCCTTAATCAACCAAATTGAACCATCTTTGTTAATTGAATAACTTGTCCATTTTAACACCTGAGCTAATACAAGGGGTTGGGCGTTTTGCACCTCATTAGTACCAACCTGGGCATATTTGGATTGTACCCAGCGTTGATCTGAAGTGTGCTTGAGGTTAGGGAGGTCCTGAAGTTTCACCTTTTGGGACTCCTGCCGCCCAGCCTTATCCTTGGGGTTGGTGCCTATTATTGAGTCATTCAACCATAACATTACTTTCTCCTCCTTCTTGGGCTCACCCCCCTCCAGGGGCGTTTGCTAAGGAGAAGTTTTTATGTGCGGGAGACAACTTTATAGCAGCAACGGCTGGCTTGGACTTTAACCTGAAGCTTCAGGAAAACGATTATGGAATGCTTCAATCAGGTCTTGGGCATGTGCACAGTCACGAGCTGGCACCCAACTGTTCTCTGCCGCATCAAACCCCTTCCGGGATACCAGGTACTCAAGCCTTCTTTTAACACGATGGGAGGCTACTATGTCCTCCACTTCCCACTATGGCGCCCCATCCACGAGATAAGCCTTGGAAGTCTCTGGCGGGGGGCCCTCAAACAACATCAATTTGCTCTCATGAAAGACAGAGAAGATCCAAAACAAAGAGGGAAGATCTCAAAAGTATAAGCATGGCCCACCTTTCTAACAACATGGTATGGGGCAATCCTCTTTGGTCCTAGCTTTTGCACGGCTGCTTGATAGGAATGTTACGAGCATCAAGCATCACAAGATCCCCTTCCTTGTACACTGGGCCCACTAAGCGCTTGCCATCAGCTTTAAGCTTATACACTTGCATTGTCACCTCCAAACTTGTGGAAACCCCATGGTGGACCTTCTTGATAGTCTTTGCAAAGTCCACCACCGCCTCAACTTTAGATCCACAGCTGGGCTCCATGTTGAAGGCGGGGTTAAACCCATTGTCGGAAAAAAAGAACAACTGATTGAAGAATGCAAAGTGTTGTTGTAGCTAAATTGGGCCATAGGAAAGTGAGAAACCCAATCTGAATGATCCACGGCGGTGTAACACCGCAGGAACTGTTCCAAGCACTGGTTCACTCGTTCAGTCTTCCCATCTGATTGGGGAGATAGGCAGTTGAACGGAAGGGGTGAATCTGAAGCGTCTTACACAACTCTTCTGAAAAGAAGGAGGTAAACTGGGGTCCCCGGTCACTGATAAATTCTTGGGGAACCCCATGAAGCGCAAACACATGAGTGACGAAGAGCCTAGCCATCTCAGCCACGGTTGTTATAGTTCTGCAAGGAATAAAGGTGGGCGAACTTCGTAAAATGGTCCACCACCATTATGGCAACATAACCATCAGAGACAGGTACTTCCACAATGAAATCCACTGATAGGGAAGTCCAGGGCCCTTCAGCCTTCTGGACTTGCACCAATAACACCGCTAAAGGTTGACGATTTGGTTTCATTTGATTGCAGATCAAGCACTCTTTACAATAACGTCCCACCTGAGCAGGCAAGCCCTTCCAATTGTAGGTGCATCGTATTAACTCCAAGGTCTTTGCTTTCCCAGGATGACCAACGGTGAGTCCATCATGATGGTCCCAGAAGATTTCCAGGAGCAGTAGTAAGAACCCATAGGCGCCCCTGAAACCACACCATCTCATCCTTCACGTGATTACCCCTAGATATATCCTCTTGATTCAAAGCGCTCTTAGCAAGTACCATAGTATATTTTGTCTGATAGTGACTGAGAAAGGACTACCTTTCTGAACATATTGTATTCTTCCGCATTTTCCAGAGGTGCAAGCACTGGCGTGTTGGCCAAGGGAGCGGGAAGTTGAGATAAAATCTTACCTGGCGGAATCATCAACTGGGTGTTATGAAGCTCTACCTCCTTTGGATCAGGAGCTAAAGCAGGTTTGCAGCTTAAAGCATCTGCCAAACCATTATCCTTGCCCTTAATGAACTCGTAAGAAAAATGAATATTGGGCATGGGTATTTTGCCAACGGGTCTGCCATGGGTTAAGACATGAGGGGCGCGGTAGTACAGTAAGGCACGGTGATCTGTACATACATAGAAAGGTTGTGAGGAGCCATGCAAGTGGTGACGCCAATAAGTCAGCGCCTCCACCACTGCTAGTAACTCTTTGTCATAAACGGCGTAATTCAACTCAGGAAAACATTTTCCTAGAAAAATATCCCACTGGATGCTCTATCCCATCTTCACCTACTTTTAACAAGGCAGCCGCTATGGCGAAGTTGGAGGCATCAGTAGACACAAGGAACTCTTTTGAGGGTTGACATGGCGAAGGACAGACGTGGACAACAGGGTGCACTTCACTGCTTGGAAAGCATCCTCCAAAACAGGGGAACACTGAAGAAATTTGAACCGCTAGCCTTATATAAGGGCGCTGCCACCTTGGAAAGATTAGGCGTGAACTTCTTGAGGAAGTACACGTCTCCAAAAAGCTCCTCAATTCCTTGACTGAAGTGGGGGTGGGCCACTCACAAATAGCCTTCTCCTTGTCTGGAGTTATCATGTGTCCTTGGTCAAACATGACGTTGCCCAGAAAAGTGACCTTGGACCTGAAAAATACACACTTGCTAATCTTCAGCGTAGGGCTGGATGCCTTTAACCTCTTACCACTTGCCAAAGGTGTACTGCATGGGACTCATGATCAGGGGAAAGAACCAGGATATCACTCATGTAGGCAACCGCGCATACCCCTAACGTGTCCCTCAACACTTCATCAATGCGGCGTTGAAAGATAGCAGGTGCATTCTTTAGCCCAAAAGGCATAGCCCGAAACTGGAAAATTCCTTTTCTGGTATGGAATGCGGTTAACCACCCTTGTCCCTTTTTAATCTGAATCTGATTGAACGCATTGAGGCAATCCAGCTTGGAAAAGACCTTAGACTTCTACACATAGCGCGCAATCTGAGAATCTAAAGGGATGTGATGTAGATCTGGTACAGTGGCGTTGTTGAGGATCCCATAGTCTACACATGGGCGTAAAATTCCATCAGCCTTCTCAACAAAGAGAAGTGGGAGCATACAAATGAGGTACGCTGAAAAATCGTGCCTTTTGCTAACTGTTCCTTCACCAAAACATCTAACGCCTTTTCCTCCTAGAAAGTCAATGGGTAAATGGGAGAAGAAATACGCACCAGATACACAGTGAGCTTGAACTCACATTCGAACTCAGATGATCAGGTAGTGCATTAGCAGATGCTGCATCAAAGGAAGATTCCAAACCCTCCAAAAAGAAGTTGGAGGTATTTCCTCGGTGGGCTTCAGCATAGGGGCAAGGCTAAGGGTGTGAAGGTGAAGCCAGTGGGGAAATTTGCCCTGAACGTTAGCCTCAGATAAAGGAACAACTAATATGCGACCATTCTTTAATGTAAGGGATAGAGTATTCTCTTTCAAGTTGGTTAGGACCTCTAAATTCCGCCACCACACCACACCCAAAATGAAAGGGTAAATGAGGTTTTTGATAGCTTGGAAGTGATTGGACAAGTGGTACTTGCCAACCTGATAGTCCACTGTCCCAATGACCTTCAGAGTGGGAATACCTTGGGATGCCTCTCCCCTAACTATACCACCTGGCAAGTAACTCAGCTCAAGGTAGTCGGCTAGGCTTTGGTCCATAAAGTTTTCAGTGGCGCCTTTATCCACCATAATAGTGGTGCTGAATTTCCCTAAAGGGGAGGGAAGGGTAGCAGTCAGTATAAAATGCCCCAAATGGTCTTTATTTAAAGCAGAAAACGCAAGTAAGTCACCACCAAACTCTTCATCAGGCATTAACATGTCACCCTGGTATGTGTTTGAATCAAAGACTGGTGAGGGATATTTGCCACTCTTACTACTGAGGCCACATAACCCACCATATCTTCAGCAGGGGCATAAACATTATTGTATTGTAAGCGCAGCTCCTTTTCAACTTCCTGAGTGTAGCAAATCATGGAAGAGGTCAAACGGGAATTTTATGGGGTGATTTGATAAACAGAAGTAGGTTCTATATCTGAGCCATGAGAGAGCAAATAAGGTTCAGAGATATATATATAAGGTTTCCATTATAAAACGCGTTTTTAGACGTGAACGACCCTATTTCCATAACAGCAGCAGAATGCCCGATGCTATCCAAGGCCAACACCCCCAGGCCCATCTACGCCAATTCCGCCGGCATTGTATGAACATGCTGCCGAAGTAAACCCCATTCATTTAGGCTGATTTTATAAATTCTTGCAGAAAGTCGGGGAATCATGACTTTTGGACCCAGAAGTATCTGTACACACCAGGTACGAGCATGAAGGGTGGGTACTTTCCAGTTGGAGGCAGCCAAAATAACGACAAGATGATTTAGCCCTTGGGAAAAAGAGGAAACAGTGGTGCGGCTGACCACAGCCAAAGCCCACAGCTGGCGCCACCATTTACACTTTGGAAAAGTCCTACACAGAATAAGTTTGTGCGCATAAAACTAAAAGGTTGGTTGACTAATGTAAGGAGAGTGTTTATAACTCTCCAGTACCAAGCATGATAGTGCATGGTGCACAGGACCAACGTTAGGGAGTTTGTCACCCAAATAAATGTTACTAGAGCCCAGCAGAGGGTGCTGGAGCAATAATAACCTAATCAGAGGAGTGCAATCTTTAGGGTAAATAACCAACCAGAAATGATGCGGTGCACAGAGGGAGAAGGGGTAAGCATCCCAGGTTGGAGGGAACCTGGGAGAACCAACAGTGCACTAGGGGATAGCCTAATCATATTTGTAATGGAATAGTTAACATAGTGTGAGACCTCCTCAAAGAGGTCCACGCAATGGATCATCCAAAATAACATAAATAAAAACGGGAAAAATGGGAAAATTTATTGTGGAAAGTTGACCAACAAGGAATGTTGGTCACAGAAAACAAATTTATACATCGTTAGGGTAATTCTGGGTCTGCCAAAGTGGTCCCAAGCACTGATTCACCAATAGGCAAACACTTTCATCCAAATTGGTAGAATATGCTGAAACTGACTTCACTCGGGTAATCAATTGAAGTTGTACACTACCCAAACACGTAATTTTGTAAATGGAACAGGTTTCAAACCACCATTCATCAGTCAACCAAGTTAAACCATCTTCATTAATTAAATAACTTGTCCATTTTAACGCCTGGGATGATAAAAGGGGTTGGCGTTTTGCACCTCACTAGTACCAACCTGGGCATATTTGGCCTGCACCCAGCGTTTGTCTAAAGTGTGCTTAAGGTCAGGGAGGGCCTGAAGTTTCACCTTTTAAGCCTCCTGCCGCCCAGCCTTATCCATGGGGTTGGTGCCTACCTATTAAGTCATTCAACCATGGCACTGGTGTTAGGGCTTGTCATTTGGGTGCTTTGGCATCCCAATTGACAGGACGGTCCCAATTTACTTTACTGCTATCCTGACAGTAAAATCATTGGTGAAGTCGAACCCTTAATGGATGTTGCCGCATTAGAGGAGGTGAATGTTGTAATGTCAGTAGAGGAAATCGTTCAGGAGAATCATTATGTCAGTGCTAGTATCATCACTTTTTTTGATAACGAAAGGCCCTTGGATGTGCATGTAATAAACAACAACGGTTCTTCCTACTCAGAGTGTGCATACTGTTATTTTTGTAGAAAACACAAAAGTCTAAGCGATTATAGATAGTGGTGCTCCAGACAATATAATATCTACCAAGCTTGTGGCTTAGCTTCCGCTTAAGCCTGATGTATAGCATTGAGTAGTGTATGGGACCGCGGGTACAGAACACCTTCAGAGAGTGCTTATAGCGCGTTGCCACTGCAGTTCATTTCAGTTGGCTCATATGCCCTGGCGGTAGTTCTGCCTAATAATAATTATAACCTGTTGATTGGGGCTGCGTTCATGCGCAATTTGGGGTGGCGGTTAATATGGCAGAAGAAACATTTACCATTTTGGGGCAAAGAAAACCCTTCTATTTCACCTCCAACGGAGTCCCAAAGGACACCATCCGCTACAGTCAAACTAATCTCATGTATAGAAAAATTGTGATCCCTGTTTGATATTGTCATATGAAGCAAAGGACCAGAGCTCAGCCTAACCAGAAATATAGTATGAAAGAATTTCGTCATGGGCTGAAAATGCTTTGAGCATATCTTCCGAGCATCAGGTCATAATAAGGACAGAGCTAAAAATAGACATCCCAGAAAGGATGTATGGTGAAATTATGTGACCCTACCAACAATCGAGGTTTGGACCCCATGTGGCTCCTAGACTACTGTTACCAGGGCAGGGGGAAGTGAAGGTATTGATAGCAAACCTACAGAAGGAGTCAATGATGGTTCAAAGGCACCAAATGGTGGCTTATCTGCACCTGACTATTATTAATGAGGTTCATTGGATACATTACTTTGGTTATTGGGAGTATCTTGGAATACCAGTAAAAACCTCATCTGGTGTATTGACTGTGGTTCCGCGGGAGGCTCTAACTGGGCTGTCAGAAGAACAGAAGGATAGGGCGATGGCCCTGTTTGTATTTACTGAGGCATTTTTTGCTTCCAACAACCATGATTTGGGATGCGCACATGGAGTCATGCATCTGGTAGATACAGGAGATCACCCCCTCATTCAGTCATGACCTAATCGTCACTATAAAGCTGCAGAAGAAGTTTATACAAGAAAGTAGAAAATTGATTGACCAGGGAATAATAGACCATTAAAGAGTCCCTGGGCGTCACCAGTGATAATTGTTAAGAAAAGGATGACATCAACTGAGTAGTATTTGACTACCAGAAGTTCAATGACATCACAAAAAAGATTCATATCCACTTCTGCAGATTGATGACGCTTTAGATTGGCTGGGAGGTGCTAAATATTTTCCGCCATAGACTTATTATTGAGGTACTGGAAAATTGAGTTGCTAATGGCAGAACAGTAGAAATGCGCCATAATCACCTCAAAGGGGTTGTTCCAGCCCACGCATATGCCTCAGGGGTTGTGCAACGCCCCAGCTACATTCCAGTGGGCGATGGACACCATCTTAAGTGACCTTAAGCTATCCTGAGTTCTAGTATACCTTGACATTATATATATCCTGACAGAAAATCACAGACATATTGACCACTTGGAGAAAGTGTTTCGCTGACTAGATGAAGCCAACATAAAAATGTAACCTCAGAAGTGTCACTTTTCTATGGAACAATTGGAATACCTTGGGTTTGTAGTAGACTACTAATAGCTCAAAACTCATCCAGTAAAGGTGTAAGCTATATGCAAGATGATTCAGATAGCCGACAAACGGGATACTTAGGTGTTTTGGGAATGGTCTGGTACTACTGGCAGTTCATTCCTAATTTCAGCTATATTGGGGAGCCGCTCTTTGAGTCATTATAGAAAATCGTCATCTTTAACTGGAATGAACGTTGTCAAACCGCTTTTGATGTCTTGCGGACTGCATTGGCTAGCAGGTCAGCTTTGCAATACCCCAATTTTTTAAAATAGAATTTATTGTTTAAACGGATGCTTTGCTTTCTGCTGTAGGGGCAGTATTATCCCAGAAGGACGATGATGGCATGGAGCACCTCGTTGCACTTTGCAACTGAAGCTTAAATTCCCACGAACAAAATGTGACCATGACTGAGTGGGAGTGCTTAGCGGTGATATATGTGTATAAACAGCTTTGGGTATAACTCCACAGAGTAAGATTCAAAGTTATACCAGCTCATGCATCCTTGCGTTGGTTGCAAAATATCTAAAAACCTGAAGGGCAGCTTTCAAAATGGTCACTGAAGTTCCAAGCTTATGACTTTGAGATAGTACACCAGCTAAGGCTAAACATCAGAATGCGGATTATCCCTTGCGATTACTTACAGTTGCTATTATGGCAGATTTGGTGGACATAATGTATGAGAAGATGATCGTTAGCATATAGAACGATGAGCCACCACAGGTGATCAAAGCACTGGATGGGATTAGAGGGACACCTTCTTGTGCCATGGGAAACTATATAAAAAATGGGGAATTGACGCTGAGTTTTCTGAAACCTTCTGACAGGCCAGCAATTTGGGATGCACATAATGCAGTAGGTTATTGAGGATTGAGGAAAACATTGGAGTTTTTATTACCAAGTTACCATTGGGAAAGCATGCATTGCGACGTGCTTGAGACAATTGCTTGTTGTCATCATTGTCAAGTGGAGAAACCTTTCCACAAGAAAAATGCCTACCAGTCGGTTAAGCCCCGTTTATCTTGGCACACTGCTTCCCTTGTGTGGTGGGGCCTCTTTCAACTGGAGCAAACCGCTCAAGTATATACTAATGATGATAGATCCCTTGACCAGGTGGGTGGAAGCAATAGGCGATCAGCAATCTAGGGGCTGTTACCATTGTCAAGTTTATTAAGGAGTGTGTTAAACAGCAACATGGATGTCTTCAGTTTATTCTCATGTACAAGAGGACAAATTTCACATCATATATTCTTTCTAAGCTGAAATGAATTTTGGCAAACCGCGTGGTCTTAACTACACCATACCACTCTGAACCTAATGGGATGGTTGAGCGGGTTAACGGAACATTGGTAAACATTCTCTGCAAGCTTATAAAGGATCACTCCTCTGAGTGGAGTTCCCTCCTATCCACTGATGTCTTCGCATATAATATCAGCTACCACTTGTCAACAGGGAAGAGTCCCTCCCAATTGCTTTATGGTATACATATGGCTTTGCCAGAATTTCTTTACTCTTGTATGGAGGACACCAACGGAGTAGAACCACAGCGTTATTTGACCAACTTAACAGACATGCTGATAAAGATTCAAACTGAAGCTTATTCTACTAGTTTGGCCAAGAAATATTTGTGCTCAGGTGGCTGAACAAAGCAGTATAGCGGACTCCCACAGATTTTTGTATGAGATTATGTCTTGTTCCATGACCAACATGAATTTGGAAAAAAACACAAGCTTGACAACATATGGGCTGGCCCATTTGTGATAATCAATAAGATGATATCAATTCCTACACCATTAAGGAACCTGAAGGTGGTCAGATTATCAACTGAGTACACGCAAAGTTCCTTTGGGTATATAAGCAATGGGAGACATTTTGATGAGTCAAAGGGGTTATTTTGAGAAAGTTGGTATTACTGGATGATAAGTCATTTAACTGGTGGATTGAATGTTTCAGTTGAGGTGAGCCTTAAGATTTTGGTAGATTATGTCAACCGGAAGCAAATCAATTAGAGCTTAATTAGTTTGGCAGATTTTATTTTAATTGCTGAAATGAGTTTACTTTTCGGTTAAACTATGTCAACTTGAAATGAGTTGATAGAGGATATGGGTTTGGCAAATAGAGTGAATTCCAAAGAAGCCTCAACGATGAGATGGAATCATATGAGTTCCAGTGAACGATTAATAGCTAAGCTGAAGGGTCAAAACTGACCAAACAACAAAGATATGATTGGGAAGCTAAGAGAAGAGGGAGATGTCTTTTGAAGGTGAAGAAAAGAGATAAAAGGTTAGCGGAAATAGTCCATTACTTTATGTATTAATAAACTGGTACCTTTTGAGGGATATCTCCTTAATTATTGCGTTATTGTCTATTATCAAGGATTGGCAATCATTATATTGTCCATTCGTTGCTCAGTGATGCTAAAACTGTGTAATCAGACTAGTGGAATTAATACATATCGCCAAGAGATAATAGTGGTGATCCTGCTAAAGGTGACACCCCTGAGCCTGTAACTAATATTCCCAACCAATAAAAACACCATATATATTAATGAGAACCTGTTCCAAGCAGAACCTCAAAAACCTGACCTTACACCTATCAAAAAGTGGTTAAATCACAAAGCTTGAGGAGATAACTATAAGGACATCTCCCAACAACAATTATTTGAATTTGCCAGTCTTCTCAACAGAACTGTAAATATTTGAGGGAGCCCAAGTTAACTAGAGAAGCACACTGGTGGGTTCCAATCAGCCACTAGAGGAACCAAACAACTGCTGTATAGTGTGTATCACAAGCCTTAAAGTTGATGAGGGAAGAGCCATCTTTGCGGATAAACTGATATGGTCTCAGTGGGCATCATGATACAAAGGAATTTTACAAAAAATGGTAGAATGGAAATAGTGTGAGGGGAAATAATTTTACTTAAAATAAACAAATCTTTTAGGAACAAAATAGTCCAGTATCTTCACAATTAAGGGCGCTGGCCTTTATAAAGGAAAAGGGGAATTACAGTTTGCTGTGCTGTTCTTGGGGTTTGCAGCTCTTGGATTGACATAATCTTCATCCGTAGGTTCCAGGTTATGCACTTGGGAGGAGAGGGTCAGTTCACAAACTGTTGCAAGAACTGAGGTGGGAGAGGGTTAATTCATGAGTTGCATGAGAACTGAGGTTGTGTCATAGAGAATGCCAATAATAAGAATGGCCTTTTATCAGTGGGTGAGCACACAGAACACCAGCCAGAATACCTGTGGTACAGCATCCATATTGACATATGGAACTGGAGTAAGGCAGCCATGAGGACTATCCAGGGTTTCCATAATTGAAAAATCAACGCTGTCAACAGTCCGGAGAACTCTTAAATTCACAACTAAACTTGGATCCTTTTTTTATATCTTAAACTAAAGTGGCAGAAGGGAAATATGAATGACAGCAGTTCCTGTGGGACCGCTGCCCTATATGTTTACTGAATGGGTAACTGGGACTAGGTGCACTCCTGTTTAAAATAATTTGGGAATCAATTACACCAGATGATCTTCTATATAATTGATGATTATGAATCAGATCCAACCCGCCTGATCAGATTAGTATCAAATTTGCTAAGAAGAATATTCATTCCACCTCAATTAAGCTTGCTGTTGGTATTTTAACCAGATGAATTCCACACATAATATATGTAATTAAGAGTTTGATTAGTTAAGCATTGTTGAAATTCGGGATAGTATATGCTTGCTGGTTCTTTTTTGCACCTGAATTTCAACAATAGTTCTCAGGGGAGGAGTTCTCTGACCTATGGAAATGAGAGGTATTTAGGGATTTTATAGTTCTTAAAGTGAAAATATGAAAATTTAGTAATGCAAGAAATTGGATTTTATATAATTCATTAAGTTAATTTTGGGGGTCAAAAAGAGAACCCTCTCAATATCTCATTACTTAGTATTTAATTGTATCGGGGCTCAAAGTTCAGATTAGGTCAGGAATGGCTGAATTAGAATATCTTGGGATTTAACCTATCAGAGCTCTTGAGACTGCCTCGCTTTGTTGGAACAGCTGAAGGAGTGTGATGGCAGGTAGGATAAATCCATGAGGTAAGGTTTTAATATATTTGACCCAATCATTGGGCAGAAATTATTTGCACCTTGTGGGACCCCCTCCAGCCCTATAAAGGGGCCGGTCTCTGCAGTGTAGTTTAAAACTAAATTAGCTGAGAGCGGAGGTACTTATAAATGGCTCCCAAGATTCTACTGACGATTTTTCATAATCCTGTTAGTAACTGTAGGCCTATTTGGTCGATGAGTGGGGAAAATTGTATTGCCCCAATTTGAGAAGTTCCACCAAGAATTTTCCAGGGTCAATTAGCCAATATTATCACTGTTTACATATGAAACATTTTTTTATAATATCAGACTTGTAATTGTCTGACATTACCTCCCTCAAGAATGTTAGTGGTTTAATAATGGCGCAATAACTAGCCATGGGTCCAGTTGAAAGTGACTCTAGAAGCAAGATATTTGATAGAGTACTCATTCCTTCGCTTATTTGTGACCACAAAGAGACTTCCTATATAGACCTGAGCTTCTCACTTCTTGGAATGATGTGATTGTGGTAACACAATACCAAGTCTGATACTTATAAGGAAGGGAGAGGGGATTGGAGCTCATTAGCTTCTTGCCTTCTATATTTTCAGTCTTTGCCAAGTTAGTTATAGACTCTTCTTGTAGTTGGATGATGTGCTGGGCAAACTTTAATCATGGCTTTCTCTGGGTCAATCTTTATGAGAAAATGTCTTTGGCTAGTAGAGCCGTTAACCCAGGTTCTAATCCATACAACACACGGAAAGGGGACATCTTTTGAATGTGATGGTAGCTAATCTGGTAGGCCATGAGAGCATTAGATAAGTATAAATCCAAGTGGAGAGGGTCTGAATTTGCAATTTTTCAGAGTATAAAAACCAGAATTCCGTTAACTTCTTCTACGGCACCATTTGTGGATGGGTTTTAGGGGGCCTAGAAGAGTTGTTGTGCTCCCATGGAAGTGGAAAGGAGGTTTACCACCCTTAAGATAGAATTTTTCCCATTGTCTCATAGGAAAAGCTGGGGGAACCCATGCTGGTGAAGATATACTAGTGTAAGAAAGTGGCCGTGGCTTTAGTGGTCTGAACGAGGAGAGCAACAATTTTAACCCCTTTGGTGAAATGATTAATTTCAACCAGAATATAACGGTTGCCAACGGTAGTCAGAGGTTGAGGACTTACCGCATCCAAGCTTATAGTGTGGAAGGCTTGTTGGGGCGTAGTTGGTTTATACTGATATCATATATTGTAGCTAGGTTGCTTTTTACAAGTCAGACAGGCATCCAGGACTCCAGCTATGGTCTCCATGGTGCCTTCCCAGTAGTATCGCTTTTTTACCCACTCATAGGTTTTGCGGACTCCGCCATGGCCCATGATAGTGTGAGACTATAGGATCACCAGTACTTGCTCTAAAGGCTGGAAATAGGGCAGCCAGTGCACCCCTACTTTCTTTTATAACTTCCCACTCTCCACCTTGGTGTTGTGGAAATGCTAAGCTAGAAAGTTCTGTACTAGTTCATCTTTATCAGCTCATGCGTCAAGAGTTAAGAGGAGATCATTTAACCACTTGGATTCACTATTGTCTAAGTGAGAATGGGCAGCCGCGTCAACCATCTACATTCATGTGGCGAGCTCCCGCCCAGTTTTCAATTGTCATATTGTAATGCTGGAGCTTCAGAGCCCATCGAGCAACTATTCTGTGGGGTTCTTCATATTCTTCAACCACTTTATATAAGCGTGGTTTGTGATCACTTTGAAAGGAGTCCCATATAGGAATGGGCGGTAGTATTATACAGCGATCAGGACAGCCAGGCACTCCTTGTCAGTGACGCTGTAGTTGCGCTCAGCTTTTGAAAGTATTTTGCATAAATAGGACACATGATAATTAATCTTATGCTCATATAACTGAGCCAAGATAGCTCCAACAGCGTAGTTAGAGACATTCATGAACAACTTGAGGGACTTGCCATAGTCAGGGTGGCGGAGTATCATCCTTTTTTGCAATAGCTCCCATAGGGTTTCAAACGCGACCTTTTGTTCAGCACCTCTATGAAAGAAAGTGTTCTTAGACAGGAGGCGGACAAGGGGCTCGCTGAGCTGGGCATATCTTTGGGATATAAAGATGGTAATACACCATCACTCTTAAGAATACCTGGATGTCATGAAGGGTTTTGGGAACCGGCATCTTAGATATCGCTTCGATCTTATCTTGTAGAGGTTGAATCCTAGCTTGTGAGATGGCATGACAGATAAAGTCCAGATTCTTCTGAGAAAAAAGTACACTTGAAAGGCCTTAGTTTGATTTTAGATGCCCGCAAGTGTTGAAAAACCTCCTTTAGGTGCGTGAGATGCTCGTTGAACGTCTTGGAGAATACTTTAATGTCATTAAGGTAGACAATCACACATCTCAGCTTATTATCTTGGAGAATGTGATCCATCGCCGCTGAAAAGTAGCAGGCGCATTACACAACCCTTGAGGTAGCTGAGTGGGTTGAAACAAAACCTTGCTGCAGATAAGGGCACACTCATCCTGATCCTATGGAGAAAAGTCTATCTTCCAGTACCCGCTAGCCAAGTCCGTGGCGGAGAAGAATTTAGATCCAGAGAGTTGGGCCTGAGCGCCATCAATGTTGGGGTTAGGGTATTTATCCTTATTGGTGAGGTTGTTCAGTTTGTGGTAGTCCACACTACCTAATGACTTTCATTTTTCTTTTTTATAAATAGGAGAGGGGCGAGAAAGGGCTTTGAGAAGGCACTAGCAATCTAGCGTCCAGAAGCTATTTAAGCTCCATCTGCATCCGTAGCTCCTCAACTTTTGATTTTTAGTGGGGTTTAGAGCAGATGTGTCAAGCCTACCCAATGTCAATAGTATGATTCCAACCCTTCATGTACCCATAATCAGTGTTGCATTTGGAGAAAATGTCGCTGTAGGCCTCAAGCAGGATGAGGACTTTATCCAGCTCAGATGGAGTTAGTTCATCAGAGATAAGAACGCTATGTAGAGTACATAAAGACTGGTCAGCGGGTAAGCCCATATCCGCCATAGACACAATACAGTAAACTTTCTTTATTTCTTCAAGGGGAATCAGCAGGCCTCTTCCGATCCCCTGATGCTTTTTTTACAAACATATCCTTCTTGGTGAGATTCCCTAGCAGGAGGTGATAGGTCGTTGATAGGCGGGGTCTAGCACGCCTGGCAAAACTCTGGTCTCCAAAGGACTAACTCTGTCAATGTTAATTAGGTGTAGTAGGCTGTTGTGTGGTATTTGCAAGGTGATCTTCATGTCAACTACACTTTGTTCACCAGCCTTGATGAATACCTCTTCAGAAGCATAAAAAGGGATTCCCTTCAGCGCGTCCACTGATTGAGGCAACATTTTTGTACGTCATCCTGCCATGGTGTAATGTATGGATAAGGCGGAAGAGGGATGCTTAACTATTCAAACATATTCCTTTTACTAAGCTCCTCATTGGTCAAAATCAGTGAAAACTCGTAGTTAAGTAGGGAGAGATAACCCTACTTCAAATTAATAATCCCTTCATACTCAAGCATGAACTGGGTATCAATGAATAGATTATAGGTATTGTTAGCCAGGGCCACCGCTGGAGATGACAAGAGCTTCTCAAAATGGATGGGCAGAGAAGAGTACACCCCAATGGCGCAGGTGTTGTTTGGGCCTGCAGTTCCAAATTCTTGATTGTGGTCGAGGTCAGGAGCCAGCTTTATTTTCTTAATGAGTCCGGTTGACACAATTTATACTGGGGGACCCAGCGTTGAGAATAGCCTTAACCCGCACTCCATTGACAATGACCTCAAGTTTGTATAAGGTTGCACCCAAGTTGGGGGAAAGAGAAAGGATCTCCTTTAAACGGAGAGTAGAGGTAAGACTTTTGGCAGTATCAGGGTATTTCTCTTGGTTAGACTGCAGGGTATGAGCACACTGTGTGGGGCAAATAAATGTGGCAATGAGATAGTCAGCGTCAACATCGATGAATCCCCCCCTTGGGTTGGGACCATCTAGTACTAAAAAAGAGATAGTCAGCGTCACTGGCAGTGTAAATGACCTCAAAACCACCAACACTTAATGAAGATAAGTTTGGCAGAGGACCCTAGCCAGATCCACTATCTCAGGGTTAAACCTATTGGGTTTCTCCACCTCACCTGGGTCTCCTAAGATATAGTGACCAACAACTTCACAACTACCTTCAGATTCGTCATCAGAGGGGTTATCAATTTATGTCAAAGATTCCATTTATTGTGAGGTAAGGTCAGGGCTTATTTTGTTGCAGGAGAGGTCATGGGGCTCTCAATTACATGGGTGTCTTTTTGGGGAGATGCTGTAATTATTACGGCTCTACATTTATCCTTTGACGTAGGGGGTTTGGCTGCCCCCTGGCTACTTGTTTTGAGCTAGAGATGGCCGGAGGAGATGCTGACAGGAGATAGAGATAAATCCTTAGAGGAACATGACAATTGAAGCACTTTTGAAGACCACTATGAAGAAGGAGGAGATCAAGGCAAAGTGATAGCTAACTCCATTAGTTGAACTTTGGGAGCTGAAGATGGGGGAGATCTGCCCCATCACTGCTAGTATCCTCTGCCTATCTTCATATGGGGTGGAGCATATCGTTGTGGCAGCTCTGTGGGAGCAGATTTCAAAAGGGAGACAACTATAGAAGAGGCTTGTGGGGTTATAGTAGATTCTTGCCTCAGAATTCTCAGCATATCATCATGTTCATAGAATACAGCCACGGCTAGTAGAGCCTCCTTTATCTTCCATATATTTTGGAATGAGCGCTTGACAGAAAAGATATGCATCACCAAAAAGTGATGAGATGCTAATCCAGCCAAAACAGCATCAATAGCATCATCAAGAGGGAACATTTTTGCAACCAGCAGAGGTTGAGCTCAACTAAAGAATTGCTCAACATAATAGGTTATTAACTCTTTCTATTGCAGACTAAGTCACATAAAGGCATGTATTTGCCTTTGTAAACTCTGTGTGAAGCCATATTCCTCAATAAGCGCTTGCTTAACCTCCTCCCAAGTGCTGAGGATTACCATGTTAGGAATTATTATCTCTTGAGACATATTACTCAAGCAGTGAGTATGTACCTGAGTTTTTGCTGGTCAGTCGCTCCTTTTATCACTAATCCCTAAACTTACAGTAAGGAGGCAAATTTTCCCAAACCAGTTGTAAACTTGTCTCAGAGAAGGGGTTTATGAATGATAGGGGAATCTCCATGAGGGCATTGAGAAGAGCGCTGCTCGAACATTTTAAGGAAAGACAAAGCACTGGTTAGTTTTTGCTCTACAGATAGCCTTGATAGATATGAAGTAGCGAGGTTAAGAGGGTCAATTTCCTCACCAATCTCCATAATCTATAGGTTTTTTGTTTTGTACAGTCCCCTTTAGTGAGCACCACTTGTTGTAATTCAGACTGGTATATGCTTGCTGATGCTTTTCGCACCTAAATTTTAACAATAGTTTCAGGAGGAGGAATTCTCTCACTTGCAGAAATATTTGGTTTAAGGGGATCAACTATCATTTATAGTTAAAATATGAAAAATTTAGTAATACAAAAAATAAGGGATTTTATATAATTTTTTATTAAGTTGATTTTGGGGTCAAAGAGAGAACCTTCTCATTATCTCGGCGCTTAGTAATTAATTATATCAAGGCTCAAAGTTCATATTAGGCTAGTAATGGCCAAATTAGGGAATATTGGGATTCACCTATTAAGCTTTTGAGACTTGTCTCACTTTAATGGAATGGCTCATGGAGAGTAATTGCAGGTAGGATAAATCCTTGAGGTAAGGCTTAGCTATATTTGACCCAAACATTGGGAGGGAAAATATTTGCACCTTCTGAGACCCCTCCAGCCCTATAAAAGGGGCTAGTCTCCACGTGTAGTTTGAACTAAATTTGCTGTAAGATGCGGAGAGACCTTCAAATGGCTCCCCTGATTCTGCTGACAATTTGACGTAACCCTGCAACCAACTTTAGGCCAATTTTGCCGAGGAGTGGAGGAAATTGGATTGCCCCAATTTGAGGGGTAACACCAAGAATTGTCCAGGGACTTTTGGCCAACATTATTGCTATTTACATCCAAAATGCTCTTTTCACAATATTGGACTTGTAATTGTCCAACAATCATGATTGTCAATGATTTTCCTAGTCCTAATTGTTATTAAAGAGGTTACCAATTTTTGCTCCCCATTTGGTTTGGTTAAGCTATCTCAAATGTTGGGGAAGATCCACAATAGATTTGATGCTATATTAATTACTGGAAATTTATGCTGAGGATAATCAACCATTATATTAATAAACTATTTAGCGAGTCAACACTAGTGGCTGGATCAAGGATGTTGATATAATTATTAATAATGAATTTTGGTGAATTACTCATTTGTTGAGGTTTTCAGAAGCACTGGCGACTGATGCCTAAGACGATCTAATTATATAAAAAAATTTTGATTTCTGGAAATTAAAGCCAAGGATAGTCATACAGTTGGCTTTGAATGCTGAGTGTTCTAATATAAGAGCAAGCAATGATGATTACACCGCCTAGGTTTTGAAATACCAGTAATTGATGCAGAGAATATTCAATAATAAGTTATAATAATAATTTATATACAAATAACTGAAAATTTATGACATGGATGAATTGAACTAATTTCATCGTCTATTTGGAAAGATTTTGAGGGAATGGTTGCTAGAAGAAGCGCTGTTATTAAGTATGGATTTCTGGTAATAAATGCCAATGATTGTTGATTGGTGGAAATTAGATTGCCAATGAAGTCCTCTAAGTATAAATAATTGATTCCTTCTTAATAAAGATCTTTTCTCTCTCTAGTACTAAAAAAAGATCTTTTCTCTCACCTACCTTTTATGATTGGAACATATTGCCATGTCTGAAAGGGTGGGATGAAGATACACAAGGTCATATGTTAGGTGAGTGCACCTAGGGCTGTTCATCTTCACCAACCCCATTACTTGGATCCACTAGGAAGCCCCGCAGGAGCCTGGCCAACCAGCCACTAACAATGAGGGACTGATGATGATTAACCCTGAGGGGTATGATAAGACAGAGTCAAGGATTACACAGGATGGGTGTAAGGCTTGTTGTGTATCTCCCAAAGAGTTAATTGCGCCAAGGCGAAGTAGTTGATCTTAAGGGTTTGTGGTTTGCCCTATGGATTTGTAGGGAAAGATAGCCTATTAAGGCGAAACAGCAAGGACCAGAAGTCATCATACTGTTGTTTGACACACTAACAGATTTCCCAATGTAGAAGATCCAAAATTAGCAACATCTGGTAAAATAGTGATGACTCCTCAAATGGACAACAGGTTGCACCCATGGCTAGGCACATATGGCTGGTTCCATTTGATAGGGAAGAGGTTTGTCACTCCAGCACCTGTCAGGGATAGACTTATTCATTATAATAAAGGTGGGAAGAGCTGATGGGGATTTTTAGGCATTAGAGCAAATAACTCAATTTAATTTTTTGCCAACCCATTTATTGTTCCCATGAAACTTGAATTGGCTGAGAGCATCTCTTGGGAACAAGCGCTATTCACCCTCCTCTGGTATAATTTCTAACACCACCAGCTCCTGGCCACTTTATGATTTACCCACTAATCTTATGTGGTGAGCAGAGGTGAAAGAGGCACGATTTTCAGGGCTATGCTGTTACTCATCTCTCATTTACCAATTGGGCCAAATCACACTTAGTGATCAGAGGAACGGCTGCAGGATTCTTTCCATTTTAGTCCTAAAAGGGCTTTTTTATGATCTAGCTGCAGGGGTTGTTCCTCAAGGCTTACGTTACCCTTCCTTAGTTGAACTGGGGTTGCACCACCACTTAGAACCTGAGCAAGTGCGACATCTTTGTGCACTTTGGGTAACTATCACCAAGATGGCACAACCTTATGAGGAAGTGAAGGAGCCTCCAAAGGGGTGGTGTGGAAGGCCGCCACCAAATTGTGTAAATTCGCGCAATTTCAGGCACTCACCCAGCTGTTTTATATGAAAGAATTCCCTTCTAGACCACCAGGTATTGTAGTGAGAGACATTATTTCCATGATGATAATATGGCATCCACCTCCATTTTATCTGAACCCTCAATCACCACGGGTTCTGGGTCATCAGGTGACTTCCACTGAAATGGGGACAAATGGGAAGCATGGAAGATTGGGTTCTGCTTCTAATGCGTGGAGAGACCAAACAGAAGGCCCCATTGCCCAAATCCTCTACCACCACATGAAGATCTGAACACTTGCTCACAAAATTCTACAAGGGGACCTTCAAATGCAAGTGTCACATATACAGCATCACCTGCAACCCCACCGCAATCTCTTAAGCAGGAAGATGTTTGAAATATGCAAAATGCTCATAATCACTATTGACTTTTTCAGGAGTCCAAAACCAGAGATTAGGTACTCTGGATCCACTGCATCTTCTCTTAAGTAGCTGGGACTTTGAGGCGAGGAAAAGGACCAATAAGAAATCAAGTGTTGTATCCAAGGGTAGCCTCATAGGGAGAGAACCCTGTCAATGAATGAGTGGCTTTGTTGTACGCAATATGCACCATGGGAGGATCAACAGCTCACATATTCTGTGTGGTGGAGGCATAACAATGGAGGTATTATTTAAGAATCTGGCTGATCATTTCTGTCTGCCTGTCCAACTGGGGATGATACGCCGTGGACTGGTACAGATGGGGTTTCAAGATAGTCAAAAAGTTGGCCCAAAACTGGGCTGTATATGGCGGCATCCAGACACTAAGTACCGCCTGTGGTAAACCAATCAGCGATAATACATGGCGGACAAAAAGCTGAGACATCTTTATAAGTAATGGCGGGCATACAAGAAATAAAGAGAGAGAGCCTTGTAAAGAGGTCCTTTACTACCATAATTGCATCAAACTATGGAACATGGGAGCTCAACAATGAATTTAATGGACACCAAAATACATGGGTCCTGTGCTTTCTGAAGAGAATTCAGGAGATCCAGACTTCCTGTTTATATCAGCTTAGTGCTCGCACATGTCACACAATTAGTGACCTACACCAGTATGTTGTTGGAAATGCGCGGTCAGTTAATTTTTTTTTTATCAGAATGAGGCAATTCTTGTGCTTGAGGTGATCCACCTCCATGGATTATTGTGAGCGGATATTAATTCATCCTAGAGTTGAGGAGGCACCCAAACCAAAATTATATAACTTAAGCTTATCCTCAGTTACCAAATATGAGTGCGCTTGTGGCCCATGCACCCAACTGGTCAAACATCTCCAACCCCTCCACATATGAGGTTTGATGAACAGCACCCAAGGTATCAACAGCACATCCGGAGACAGCTAACCCTTGAAACTTCAGGAGGAGTAATAGCAAGAACCTTGTTAGAGGAATAATCATTTTCAACTCCTGCGTTTCTATTCTGTCAGACTCAGGGAAGGGTTGCGACTCAGAATATCAGAAACAATACTTTATCGCCCCAATATTAACTCATACTTAAAATTACAGCTGCACAAGTCGCGTAATGTCTGAGCCTGCTGGTGCGCCAACTTTTTGGGGTTTTCAGAAGTAAATCAGATCCTGATGGTCCATCCACATGATCACCTCATGTGGCACCCCCTGCAGAAGGTACCACCAATGATTCAGAGACCACGCTACAGAGGAAAACTCCTTAAATAAAGGTCCAGGACTGTTTGGATGAAATGAACTTGTGTAAAGATGCTACATGGTAATTCACCCCATCATGCGCTTGAAGAAGCACAGCTCCCATGGCGGCTGATGAGGGGTCAATCATTAAGATAAAAGACTTGGTTGAGTCAGCTTGGCGGAGAATGAGAGGTGCCACAAACACCTCTTTGATGGCGTCAAATTGCCTGCTGGCACTCCTATGTCCATCAGAACAAAACATTTCTTCCCATTAAGGGATACAGCAGGGCGGCCAGCTGTGAGAGAGCAGGATATTTTTTCAAAATTATGATAATACCCAAGAAACTCCGCATCTGCTTCTGGGTGGTGGGGGTGGGCACATCAGTATTGCCTTGAGCTTACTGGGAGAGATCTCGTAACCATCCTTCAGGATCAATTTACCTAGGAAGGTAACCTCCTCCATGAAGAATCTGCCTTAGAAGATTTTACATAGAGGTTGTCCTCGTGCAATGCCGCCAGCACCAGATCCAGGTTTTTTATGCTGCAAGGGAGTGGGGAATGCATGAGGTCATCATTGATATATGCACCACGCAGGTGAACAAAAGGTCATTGAGAATTTCATTCATATCCATTGTAATGTTGTTAGCATTTTTTCAAGACAAAAGTAATCACATAGACTAGAAGATTTCTCATCTGGTAGGAACCGCCATAAAAAACTCCTGGCCTTCCTTCATCTGAAATATATTGAATGCATTCATGTGATTGAGTTTTAATAACACTAAAAATTTTGAATTGCCTGGCTAATCATCTGCTTGGGGGAAAAAGGTAGGGTTGTGAACAGTAATATTAATTATGTACCCTTAATCTACGCAGGGGCGCAACATGCTGTCAGCCTTCTGAGCAAAAACTATAGGAGAATTAATCAGCAAGGTGGCCTTAAACGGCAGACCTTTGCGAAAATGTTATCTAACCACATCTCCAGGGCCTTGTCTTCCTTCTTTGTATAAGGGTACAGGGGACAGTTGATGTTGATTAGATTTAATGTCATGTAGAAGGACAGATAATACTTAGAATGGGAGGGAAGATGGTTGGCCTTTTCCATATCAACAATGTCCTGATACTGAGCCAATCTGGAAGGAAAATCCTGCCAGCAGCGCTAAGGGAAGGATTTAAAATAAATGACCTCACCACTCCCACATGGGAAAAGGTATTAATAAGCAGAAATTTGCCATGCATGTGCAGATTCACAAACAACAAAAGGCTGGTCTCCAAATCAATATTAACCTTTTGACGCCACCACCACCCAACCCCAAGGATAACAGGGAACAGCAAGTTTGGCACAGCAGTGAGATGATCACAGAAACTATACTAAAATATTAGAGGTGGGTCAACCTTGGGACAAATATACCACACATTGAGAATTTTTCTAGCCAGTACAGGTTTTGAACTCAAAACCTGCACTAGGGTGGAAGCAGTTTTACCTGCCAGGATAACCACCCTACATCACAAAAAATATACTAATGCACTGAGAATGGTACTGGGATCTCACCGCATAACATGTCATCAAGGCTGATGATGCACTCAATACTGAGAACATGAAAGCAAGATCCAGATCAAAATCCTTGGTGACCTGCAAGATCATAAATTTCCCAGCTACCCCCATGTCCAGGAGAGCCTTCTGTTAAATCCTGGCTCTCTATTGCTCGCAGGTGTCTTTGGGCACAGGATTTAAACAATACAGCAAATGCATGAGTATTTATACTCTCACCAGCTTTTTATGATTTTTGGGCAATAGTTGACCACAAATAGATTTTTAAAGCTTAAAAAGAGGGTTAATATCATTTTCAGAAGGGTAAAATAAGTGACATTTTGCTAAATAATTCCTCCCAGTATTTAGGATACTTGGAGGTTAAAAATGAGAGGAGTGAGAGAATTTGGATTAGATGGAGGGTATCTCAATTTTGATGAATGACGAATTAAGCTATCAGAACACTCAAGAATCTTTTCACATTGATAGGGCTTAATTTTAGGTGTCAGGTCAGCAGCAGGGATGACGAATCCATGTGGTATTAACTTAATTCAAACTACTTAATCATTTTTATTTAACTGAGGTAAGCCAACCAGGGGATGAGAAATACTGAATTATATAGGGGATAGGGGAAGGCTAAGAGTAACTAAATTATGCACCCCATAGTAGACGAGCTACCCCTGTTGCCAGCTGTTACCGCCAAATGTGTGTGTGGGGGGGTTGAGCGCACTACTCCAGAGGTTTCCCCTGTTATGGAGCAAGTGTGGAGGAAGGGGTACGTTTGTAAAAACCATACTGGGAACCATGACTCTACAAGCATTGATGCCTCAGCTTCATGCATCCATAAAGCCAGGCTTGGAAGTGTTCCAGTAGGTGAACGTGGAATCTACTGATTATCCCAAAGATGTTTGGTACAGTTCCCTTTATAGCATCCAAAGATATGGTGTGGATTGTCCACATTGCAATGGTTACTATTAGGGAGCGGAGAGTAGGTGGTATTGGGGATTCAAGTTATAGCGCGAGGAGGCTCCTGGAGATTGACAATTCCTGGTTATTCTGGATCCTTAGCAGGCGCGCAACTTCCCGCCATATGGCTCTTGATGGGGGGCACGCTTCAAGGCGGTGGTGTAGGGTGCCATCCCCTCCACACACTGCGCACTTTGCATGGAGAGAGTTGGAGCGTTCTGCTGTTCTGTAGGTTCTTCTGAGGCAGCGCCAGGTGTTAGCTCTTACCCTTGGCTTGAGGAGCGGATAAGTGTTAGCCTCCATATTGCCTTCTGCATTTTGAAGTTGTATTGGATGTCGAGAGCATCCAGGTAGTCAATTCTTGCTATGACTAGGGCCACATCATGCGTGTCCCTCTGGGGGTTATCCTCTGGGTTCCTTAGTGTGAATTGGGCTATGGGCCTGCCCCTTCCCTTATTAGTGCCTGTGAGTGTGACGGACCACCCCATGTGCCAAATGGTGCGGAGGAGGCGTTTGAAGTGTGGGGATTTCCATGAGGACCCGCTGCGTTGGGGTGGTTTGCAAGGTATGTGAGCAGGCTGGACGGGTTGTGAGGGTTTGATAGTTTTAGCGCCTGTTCAAAGTTGGCCCTCGCTGCTCTGGGCCAGTGTTGTTGCAGGAGGTCTGGGGCTAGGACTTCCTTTATCCAGGTGCCCAGTATACGGTTGGAGAGGACCTCAAAGTCTATTAGGCCCATGCCTCCGCTAGAGCATGGGCCAAAGAGTGTTTCCACCCATACTGGTGGCCGGGTCCCAGGCCACAGCCAGCCTTTTATGAGTGCGCGGATTGAGGACATGAAAGTAGGTGAGAAGGATATTGCGTGTGTGGGGAACCACAGCATTGGAAGGATGAGTGAGCTAACTACTACTACTCACCCCGTTAGTCCTTTGGATATTCCATTAAGGGAGGTGACACAGTTGGACATCCTCTGTAGTAGGTTGTTCTCCATTGTCTCGTTGGCGTACCCCCTGTCTCCAGCCACACACTAAGTTGGCGGACAGGGTTGGTTGAAGGAGGTGATCCAAAGGAAAGGATGAGGGGGTTGTTCCTTCATGGGGGGCTGTGTGGTTTGAGTGTTGTAGCCCACTTGTTTGTGTACTTGCCTAAGAGGATTATTTCCATTTTCCTTTTGTTGAGTGACGAGTTGCTCACAATGGAATATTCCTCTAATGTGCGTTCCAGTTAGCGGCATCATTATTGTTAGCTATATCAGTTATGCAGTCATCCGAAAAGGCTAGTATCTTGACTGGTTATTGGCCTTGTGTGGTTATGCCCATGAGGCGTGAGTCAGCAACGCGAAGGAGTGGATCAAAATTGAAGTTATACAGCAGCGGGCTGAGGGGGTCCTCTTGTTAGAGCCCTCTGCGTGGTGTGATCTTGTTAGTTAGAAAGCCAGGGCCGCATACAGTCATGGATGTTGATTCTGTTAGGAGAATAGCCCAGTTTATGATCTGGGGGGTTTAAAGGCGCTCAGGCATTCCTTCAGGTATGGCCAGCTAACACAGTCGTATGCCTTCTCCTAGTCTAGGAATACCAGGGCTCCAGTTGCTTTGGACTGACATAGGTTGGCGGCGGAGTGTATATTGGTCCAGATTGAACGCCCTGGTATGATCCCAAGCTAATTGGATGACAGGATATTGGAGGCTTTTGTGCCTAATCTGGTTACTAAAATTTTTGTGAGTAGTTTTATATCAGTGTCAGTGCAATTGGGCACCAGTTGGCCAGGTCCAATTTGTCACCCTTTTTGAACAGGGTTATGACATATAGGTCCTGGCCTCCAGGCATGAGGCGTGTCTCCAGCAGGCACTGGTTCATTGATGCTAAGAGGAGGGGAGCAATTTGTTTGAAATATTTTTTGTAAAATTATAGGGTATCCCATCAGGCTCTGGGAATTTCCTACGTGAGCGCCACAACTGCGTCACAGAGCTCCTCCTGTGTGATTATGTTTAGGAGGTTGTAGTCCAACAGTGTGCTTTGTATTCCAGTGGTGTGTATAAAATCTTTAATTTTTTGGGGGTCCGTTGAGGGTGTCATGATATAGTTCAGTGTAATAGCGGTGTACTTCCGTTTTGACCTTTGTTGGGTCAGTTTCCACGGTGCTGTCAACTTTGCGGACCTGCGTGCATGTGGGCTGGTTGCTGTTGGAGTGGAATTGGTGGAAGAAGTACGTCAAGCAAGTTTCGCCTTCTTTTATGAACTTACCTTTTCTTGATACTTTGATTCTGTGCTAGTGTTCAAAAATGAGGGCGTTTAGATGGACTGATATTTCCGCCCATTTGTGCCCCCAGTTGGGGCTGTAGCCAGACTTCAGGGCGTTGAGCTCAAGGCGGTCCAGTTCTGCTAAGGTGCGCCTGATTGTGGCTGTGTCAGCGGTATACTTATGCAAGGCGATGTGATGAGTTTTGGTTATTAGTTCAGTTTTGTAATTTGCCCAGGTTTTTATGGGATCTGATATAACCGAGATTGTGAATTCTGGGTTTGTGGCCTCATGTTTGACCAAGTCAGATATTTCAAACAATTTTATGTTTTCCAGGTGTAGCTTTCTCCAGGTTGATGTATGTGTGGGAGTTCAGGTTGGTGAGAGCTGCATCAAAATGAGTCAGTGGTCAGAGAAATTATTTTTTATTGTGAAGTAGGAATTGTTGGAGAGGTGGGTTTTCATTGTGAGGATGTAGTCAATGCAGCTCATTGAGATGAGCATTCCCTTGCGTATGTTGGGGTGGGTCATGTTGGGAAGGAGTGTTGACCTGGGGGGAAGAGTATTGTGGAGGCCTAGGGATGCCTTCATTGCACAGAACTCAATGTGCCCTGGTGGGTATCCCATTAGATTAGGCCATCTTTCTGTGTTGGGGTTATCCCAGCAGTTAAAGTCGCCCAGTAGGATGGTATCTGGTGGGAGGGTGAGTGTTGGGATGGTTTTGAGAAATAGTTTCCTCTCAGCTGCGGTGCACAGTGCATAAATGCTTGCTATCAAAATTGTGTCCACTTGGTTTATAACCGTTGCAGGCAGGATGCAACCATGCAGATATGAGGAGTAGTGTGTGATATTTAGTTTTTTGTTATTTCTGATGACCACCCCACAGTGTGTCAGCCATACTCATAGGGATGGTGAGACCCTGGCTGACCAGGATCCCTCTTCCCCCTGTAGACAGTGAGTTTCTTGGATGGCCAAGACATCTACAGGAGGTTTTCGCATGAAGTCCAGCTTTTTGGCTTGGGACGCATGAGCCCTGGCTCCCACGATGGTTAGCATCCCTATTGTCACTGAGGTGCCCGCAGTGCCTCAGGAGTGGTTGGGAGGATCACCCAGACCACACCCAATGCCCTTATTACTAGCCCTGCTTCATATTAGGCCAGTATGTTCTGTGGCATTTTCCAATTTCATACTTGTGTCAATTTCTCACGTAAATTGCAGTTTTTATAATTTGTGGCAGATTCTTCTGCTCATGACTCATGGTGGCTGTTTTGGCGCGCTGAGTTTTTCTGTGGTTTTGGGGTTCAAATTTGGAGAATTAAATCCCGCTTTTTCGCCCATAGTGGAGCCAAATTGTTCTGCTAAGTTTTCTTGATTGATATCATTTGGTAGTTCAGTTGCATTGTTAATAAAAATTTTCATTTTGTGCATACTGCTCTGATTGGGTGACTCGGGTAATCTCCTCCATGTCCTCCTCAGCTTGGGCAGTCTGCTCTAATTGGTTGGCTTGGCTGATTTTCTCAATGTCTTCCTGAATTTTTCCAGGGTCAATGGCAGAGGCCGCGAGTGATGCAGCCTTGGCCGCTTCCCACTTGTGGGCCTTCTGCAGCATTTTACGTGCTTTGGGTGTTATTGGGTCTGTTATGAGGTAGTGCCCATCCTCTCCCCATTGGAAGGCGTGGTTGGCATCTATCATTTTGCTAAATTCTTCGTCATTTTCATCCATGGTGTTATTGCAGAATTCTGGGGCCATGATGCCCTCCTTCACGGGGCATGCATGGTCCTTGTGCCCCAATGAGGTGTAGTGGTTGCAGATAGGCGGTGCACGCTCTGATGTGACGCAGAAAGGCTCTGACACCTTCTCATCTGGGAGGTAAAACTGCGCTACACAAGGAATTCTTGTGAGGTCCGTTGCCATCGCAGGGATCAGGTGGATTATGGTGATTGCCTTTTCTGTGCATAGGTTCATCATCAATTGAAATCTTTGTAATTTGAGCTTTTTAATATCTCTGTAGTGTTTAAGTCCAGCTCAGAGCTTCTCCTAGATTTGCTTGCAGGGGAGGTTGGTGGTGAGTGAATTGAAGGAGATGAACAAAGTGTTCACTTTGTTCCATATGATGTGCACAGTATGCAAAATTCATAAGCCCTTGGGGAAGTTAGCTTTGATGCATACTTTTGCAGCAGTGTCTGCAGCTTCTTTAGTTTTAAAGCCCAAATTGACTAAGCCACATAGGACCATTTCCATGTTAATGTACACCACGTAGGGGAAGAGGGAGTCCTGTGCCTCACACACTTTCTCCCACTGAGTTGGTGGCTTAACCCCTAAGTAGAGCCAGAGCCCATGCTCTACCTTCAAAAAGGGGTTGGTTATACTGGATTTCCATGTACTGGTTGTGTTTCATGGTAAACTCCAGAAAACTGGGTTATGTCTCAGTTTGTGATTTTTGGCGGCATGTTTCCTGATCCCCCTCCAGGGCGTTTCTTGCCCTTCAGCGCACCATTTTGTCCATTGCCTGTTGCAGCTTTCGCCCAGTTTAATTGATTTTTGTTGAATATGCACATCTCTCCTGCGTGATTATCAAAAATTGCTGTTTGAATCAAATAATTGTAACTATAGTTTCATTATGGGAAAGAAAAACTGAATAAAGAGAGTAAATTTCTGAATTCAGTTTACTTAATAAGCTATCTAAAAATATTTTTTATATTAGCTGACTACAGGGTTGCCTATTGTTTGGAGGATAAAATACTTTCATCCTTTGAAACCTCCTTCAGATCTAAAAAAGGTTATTGTTTTCTCTTAGGAGGTAGCATTAAACTTACATTTTTGTTGGCAAACTTTCACGTCAGTTTTCCTATTCCACCAAGAATTTAAAGTAATCTCACTAACTCAATCTAAGATATAGGCTAAGGGCTAGGAGAGAATTTTTTTGCTATGACCTTTGTGATTCCTCCAAGAATTATACTGGGGATTTTAAGTAATATTTAAACTATTCACCACTGGAATATTCTAAACTAGTCAAATGCCCAATTGTCTTACATTACCCCCTTCATAAATGTGGGGGAGAATAGGGACGTAAAAACTGTCAATGTACTCTGTTTATAGTGACTCTAAAGGCAAGAGATTTGATAGAATTTCATTGCCTTTTATAAGTGACACAATATCTTCCCAAATGAACCCAAATTTTCTCATTTGTAGGAATGATGCGGTTTTGTTAGTATAAAACCAAGTCTAATATCTTAAAGAGAGTAGGGGTGGTCTGAGCTCAATAGCTGCTTGGCCCTCTTTAGCAACGGTTTTAGCTATGTTGGTCACATTATCATATTGTATCTGAATGATGTGTTAAGCTACCTTTTCATAACCTTTTCAGAGCCTTCAGTCCTAGAAGAAAAGAAAGAATTAACTAAGAGGTCGGGTACCCCAGGTTCTCAACCATATAAAACATGGAATATAGACATTTTAAGGATCTGGTGATAACTGATAGTATATGACATAGGGGCACTAGGTAAGAGTTTGTCTAGTGTAGTAGGTCTTAAGTGGCCATTTTTTGTAATATGGATACCAAGGTTACGTTTGCTCTTTCTACGGTTACGTTTATAAAAGGGTTATTGGGGGCCAAAAAGAGTTGTTGTGCTCTCATGAGGGTAGCCAGGATCTTGATCACGCTGATGGTGAAATCTTTCCGTTGTCACAGAGTAGAACCTGAGGGCAACCTTGGCGGTTGAAAATAAACTGATGTAGGAAAGTTGCGGTATCTTTGGAAGTTTGGGCTGAGAGCCACAGATCTAATTCATTCTATAAAGTGATCAATTCCTAAGAGTATATAGTGATTCCCACTGGTAGTCTGGGGTAGGGGACCTACCACATCTAAGCTTATAGTGTACAAGGTTGTTTTAGGGTGTTACAGTTAGTGATATATTTTCTGGCGTTGAACGCCCCACTAAAGCTAAATCTAATAACCCCTTGGATTCAAGGCCAGAACCTTTAAGGTTACTGATGACCTCTAAAGGTCATTGACTGAAAATAGGTACTGGCTTTGCCATCCAGAACTGAGGAAAACGGCTCTCCAGAGGCAGAAAGTCTGGTGGAAATCGACCTAAAACCCAGATAATCACGCATTATGAAGTTATGGAATTCATCTGAATTCATAGAATTTTGATTTTGCTATAAGACAGAAACTTTACAGCTCGAATCAGGTTTTGTTAATCGTTTTAAAAGCATCAAAAATATTTACTTTAGATCTTAAGCCCAAGCTGAGAAAAGCTTTGCTTTTCTCAGATAAACAGTTGAGCTTTGATAAAGTTTAAATTTTTACTCAGGTTTTTCCATACTTTATGTATATTTTATTAAGAGACCTTTAGCTTAAACCTTCACAATGGCCATACTCCTTTTCAGCTCTGGTCTAACTCCCACTCTGTGCGTGAAACCGCCACCACTATGTGATTTATTCCATAAACTCCACTGCGTCTTGTTTTACCGCGTTCTACAGCAGTTCTTATGCTACCTACCCCAGCTCTCAGGGACTCATGTCCTTGATGGTTGTTGTCAGTTTAGTGCGTTTTATATAATACTTTAGGAAACATAATCAAGATATACTAGGACTTTGCTTCCTCTTGTTGGGCCACTTTGCCTTGTCTTGGCACCTTTTTCCTGGCAATTTTCCTCCAGCGAATCCTGCTCTCAGTTTCCTGTTACATTATCTGAGAAAAGCATCGATTTTCTTCTAAATTAACTCTGGTTGGTTGGATAAATTTAGATCAACCCCAAGAGTTTTCCCCTTTTAGGTGGTCCACTGAGCTGGTACTGTTGTATCACTCCTGGCTTAATTGTTACCTTCTTAAAGGGTGTGCTGAGGGTGTTGCGCGGCTCCCTTACTCAAGAAGCTCATACAGTGTGCTGCACCTGCCACTACCATCCTAACCTTCCTCCATCCACAGATTCAAAATTTCAAAAGGAGACCTTAGAACTTTGTCCAAACTTAGGGCCCACCATAAGTCTCAAGGCAAGGACTTAACTGACGTACTCCTTCCAAGCTGCTGCTCCGCGAGATTTTAGAGGGAACTCACCAATGGTCTCTCACCGTTGATGAAGATAAAGGATCTCTTTTGGAATCTCTCCAAGCGTTGGAAACCTTAGTCAAGCCACATGAGTTTCCCCTACCACACTTGAGGAAAATAGCTCCTTTGGTAACTTGGCCAAAGGAGACCTTACTACGGCACAGTACTTGCGCCTGTTCCAAAAGAAGGCATTTAGGTTGGAATACCTTGACCAGTTGGAAATGGCCCTCCTCCAAAGTCCCAGATAACACTGTTGCTGCCCTTGGCATATGGGATAACACTCCCCCTCTTTATCTGGGAAGTGCTCCATCCTTGCTTTTCTGTTGTCCAACAGCATCAGTGCTTACAAGACTAACTGTACTGCGGAGCTTCAGATCTTTGAACTTGACAACTACACCTCTGTGGTGCACTAACAGTTCATTTATTTTGGTACACATGGCATCAGTCAAGTTTCAGATCCCATGGTGACATATCCAGCTGAGGCCCTAGCTGTTATGGACACCTCCAACTTGACCTTAGAATATTCTCTTCAATTCTATACCAGTACTGCTTAGAACCAGCAGTGAGCTCTCTGGAAGGTGAGACTGAAACCTAAGTCATAGGTGAGGGTCTCCTCACTACTGGCCCTGCACCTCTGTTCTCCACGGAGTAACCCTCGCTTATTTCCTCAAAAAGTAGAGGGGGTTAGTAAGTCTAACCCGTTTAATTCAGAGAATTCACTTCACTCTAGCCACAACCCTCTGTTGCCATTTTAAAAATTATGCCTCTTTCACAACCATTTAATCTGTTTAAAACAGTTGAACAACTCTTCCCTATTACTCCAGAGTCACCTTTCTTGGCGGATACTATCCAGAAACGAGTAATATATGAAAATATGATTGAAGAGGAACTCGCCTTGGCTGACCCCACCAAAAGCTTGGCCATCATTATGTTGTAGTTTCATTAGATAAGGATTTCCCTCCCGCCAAACATAGAGCGTTAAGCTATCCTACTATGTTTAAATCCTGAGGGCAACTCACTAGCAATTTGAAGTAAAATGCTGGTGAATTCTCAGGGGATACTCATACCTATACTCTACCCACTGGGCTTGAAACCATCCTATCCTCCCTTGGCTCTATATAAAATAAATCCTCCTCTGCGTACTTCTTGTTCATGGCTACCATCTCCTCTTCAGGGAAAACTTTCAAAGCTCTCACTTTGGTGGACACTGGTGCTACTGAAAATTTTATCTGACAAAAGTTGGCTGAGGCCCTGGACCTTCCTTTTGGTGCTGGTCAGTTTGCTTAAGTTGAAGCGTCTCAAACCATTCCAAGCTACCGTGTATTATCACCTGTTCCCTTTGTTGAAAGCAAGATGTACTTTGTGGAGAGCCTCTCCTCTATTAAAAACCTCATGTACCCCGTCATTATGGGTGTTGTCTGGTGATGAAGGTTTGACATCTTCCCCAACCTTGTGGACTCTACCATGAATGCAAAGTTCCCTAAAAGCCACGGTTACCATCTCTTGCCTGGATGAAGGCTTAATGGCGCTCCCTATAATAAGGGCCCCTCTTCTAAGGTGAGCCTAGCCTCTATTAAAACGACTGTCACCCCAACCACAGCATTTATCCTGTCTGAGTGCATTAGGTGTTATGCGGAAATGTTTGATCCCTCTAAGGCCCGCTAACTCCTCAACACACCAAGTTTGCTTTGAGTTCAAGTTGATTGTTGACCTCATCAAGATATCCTCTCCCATTTACCACTTGTCCTTAATGGAAGATGCCGCCTTGGACGTTTTAGTTGATGACATGCTCTCCAAGGGTCGAATCTCAAAGAAATCTTCGCCAGTGTACTCCCCCTCCTGTTTGTAAATAATTCTGATGGCTTCCTCTATCCCTGCGTTGATTATGCCAATTTGAACAACGTGACAGTAACTGACCTCAAATTGAATCCCCTGGAGCAGCATATTGCTCGCTACGTGGAGAAGTCTAGGATGTTCAGCAAGCTAGATTGCTTTAACGCCCTCAACCAGATCTGTATCAAAGAAGGACGGGAGTTATTGACCAAATCTCACACTTGGAAAAGCATCTACCGATTCAGGGTCATACTTTTTGCTTTGAAAACGCCACTGCCAGTTTCAAAGGGTTATTGATGCTGTCTTGATAAACCTTATGGGAACCTTCATGATAACATATATGGACGACATACTGGTCTTCACCCTGGATGCAGAATCCTACACCCGCCACCTTGTATAAGTCATGGAGCGACTTTCAAAAGCAAATCTTATTATTAAGGCTAGCAAGTAAGGATTTGGGGAGCCCAAGTTGGCTCTGGTTACATACTGGTGGGTTCTGATCAGCCACCAGAGTAATCAAGCAACTGCTGTGAGTTTGGCCACCAAACTCCTCTAGTTGATTAGGGAAGGCCATCTTCATGGATGCACCCAAATGGTCTCAGCAGGCGTCATGGTGCTCAAAAATCTTAAAAAGATAGTAAATTGGAACTGCAGGATGGTAAATGATTCTAAATAAAGTCAATCAATCAATATAAAACAAAATAAGTCAGTATTCTCACTAATAAGGGCACTGGCCTTTATATAGGGAAAAAGGGGTTACAGTTTTTATTTAACTGAGGTTGGCTGACCAGGGGATGGACACTACCGAAACTCAAAAGCTAACAGATAAATCTTCACTAAAAAAACGAACTTCCCAAAATGAGCGGACAACACACAAAAACGTGGACACAATCAACCAGGTGGGACAGCAGGATCCGCTTATCCCATCATGGCAGAAGGGGAGGGGGATCATGGGGCTCATCCACAGCCTCTACTTCCTCCCAAAGCAGGGCATGGGCTATAGTGGAGAGCAGGGGCGTCAGGGCGTCAGCAGGATGTGGAGATAAATTTCTGATGATCAGGGTGGCAGGTAGACAGCGGTTGTATATAAGAGTTCCAACGTAAATGGTCAAAGCTGTTTCAGCTTCATGCATGCATCGGGGAGCTTTACAAACATGGCGATTATGGTATATGTAACCTTGGATTTGGGATTCTGTGATACTACTGCCTCGTGCTGGATGGCGTTGTTGGCGGCTTTGTGAGCTTTGGTCAACATCCTCTTTTGGAGCATATTGGCGGTGGAGGGGATAATAGGAGGAGGGATTCCTCCTGTGAGCATTGCCATTGATTTGGCGGCAGCTTTGTGGAAAGGATGACAATCTGGCTTAGCCGTTGCTTCAACAGCCAGCTGGTGGTCGCTGCAGAACGTTTCAGCATTCCGCTGGGGGCATATAAACGAGGTGGTAGCTTAGCATCATGGTCAGTAAACACAAACCGCTCAAGTTGGATAATATGGTCTTCAATAATATTCCTGGACTCATCAACTTTCAGCCAATAGTTCCCAAGGATTTTGGTTGAATTGAATTGGGGAATTTTCATATTCCTAAGGTTTGGTTAGTTCGGTGGAGGAAGCATGGGAGTGAACTGGGGTCCAATCCTGTGCTTGATTGGAGGGAGCATTTGTTGCACTGGGGCGAGGAAGAGGCTGATTGGTGGCTGCAGGCGCAGCTGCATTAACAGGCTTTGGGGGAGGGGGAGGTAGGATTGTACCCCATACTGAAGCTGGCGGGGGGTGGGTGGCGGACTGGAAGCTGGTGGACAAAAAATCAGAGCTGTCAGAAGCAGCTAAGGATGGGCACTTACTTTTTGAGTAGTTCAACTTAAATCAGGATGGACAGATCATCCGCCTGCCCTCGATGCAGGTCCAGAATGGATGGTCAGAGGCATAGAGGATGATGGCGTGAGAGGGAATTGACAAGGCAATCTTATTAGATTCAAGGCTGATTGTGGCATACGCCCGAGGTCCAGTGAGGCGTGTGGCTTCATTTGGGGCTACAAACTGTAAGATGGGGTTGGAGCCATAGGCTGCCAAACTTTCCATCAGCTCCTGGTGGAGCACTTCAGGGGGAAGGTGGGTGGGCAAACCAGCGAACTGAACCACCAAAGTGGTTTCCGCTGGGAGCTGGGTTTGAATTGTGGGGAGGGGGTACCCTGGAAAACCAGAGGCACAGTTGCCACAGTGGTGGTATCAGCTTCACAGGTGAAGCCAAGATCAAAATACCCCTTATAGAGGTAGAAGTTGATGAAACTGGTGGGATTCATCACCACCTAAGCCATTCTGATAATGGCTTGGTTGTGGTAAGGGAAAAGTTTCCCATAAACGACCCTAAGGCCAAAATTCATTTTGCTCCAGGGGAGCATCAGGGGGCAATGAGGCACCACTTGGGTACAAGCAAGGTGGGCCTTGAGATCCTTGGGAGGAATGAATTGTCCCAGGGGTTTGGTATGACTGGGCGAGCCAGTCTAGCATTTTCCTGTCAGATGGAAACCGGCAGGGGAGTTTCGCTGCTGCCTCACACTGGGGCAGCTGGTGGGGAATCTGAGGACATCGGAGCAAACCTATGGTGGGCAATTGAGATTTGCTTTTTTAATGTAAGATTATGCTCAGAAAGTTACGCTGAGTGGAAAGAGAGTAAAAAAGGGTTACAGTTTGTAGCACTGTTCTTGGATTTTGCAGCTCTGGGGTTGGTATATTCTATGGCTGTAGGGTTCCAAGTTTGTGCTTAAGGGGAAATTGTCATTTCATAAGCTGGCTCGAGAACTAGGGTAGGGAGAGGGCTAATTTGAGGGTTGGCGCAAAAACTGAGGTTGGGGAGGTAATGGGGCACGCCATTTTTGGCTACTCACCAATTTAGCTTTCTTTAATAAAAAATTTTTTTCTTTAATTGAGGCGTGCTCCATCTAAAGAGGTCTGGTGCTCAATTTAAAGCAAGTTCACAAAATTATTGAGCAGGGCTATTGTGTAAATAATAAAAGGGAGGTTAAAATGAGGGCCAAAACTCAATATTTCTTGGCAAAATTTAATTATTAATCTGGGACGACATAAAACAAAAGGCTTCAGAACTTTTTAAATATTTTATTTTTTTGGAAAATGTGTGGCGGTATTGGGGGACTTATCTGAAGTACTTCTGGCGTTTTGGTAGTGTTGATGGATTCCTCTACACAGGATCTTAATCTTTTCATCATACCGAGTATTAGGCATGAGGGGATTGGATTGGGCGCAAATATAAGATGCTTCTTAAAATAAAATTGTTCTTTCTACCTGAAAAGGGGTAGTAGGCACCGCCTGGCTTCTTGTCCTTAGTGGAAAGCATTACAGCAAGTGCGAGTTCTTCCAGCCCAAGGTTGAGTTCTTAAGAAACAATATTTTCTCCCATGGCCTAATGATTGCCCCAGATAAGGAAGAAGCCATTCATGATTGAGTTACTCCCTCACTATCATAGAGAAACGCAGCTTCCTTGGGACGTGTAATTTCATCAAGGAGTTCATCCCTCAGCTCTTATAAGTTGCCACCCCTCTCTACACCGCTTCTGGAAAAGATTTTCAGTTGGACCACCAAATGCAACGCCACATTTCACTCGTTTAAGTCCATACTTTTGTCCGACTCAGTGCTATAACATGCAGTCCAAGACATCCCTTTATAGTCGCCACTGACGCTTCCAATTTTGCAGTAGAGCAGCTCTGTTGCAAGAAGGGGAGGATGGGGTAAAATGTCCTGTTGCTTATTTTTCCAAGAAGATGACCCTGGCGCAGCTCACCTATGTTATTTATGATAGGGAACTCTTTGCTGTTGTTGAAGCGGTACAGCACTGGCGCCACCATTTGCATGGTTTCAAGTGGGCCTTTATGCTCTGCACTGACCACAAAGCGTTGATATAATACCACTCCATATAAGCTGTCCCCTCACCAGTCCATGTGGTTGGAAATTCTGTCAGTGTTCGAAATCCAATATACTTCATTAAGGGTATTGAAAACCTGGGTACAGATGCCCCATCCCAAAACCCTGCCTTTGCACATGACCTGGTATAGCTGATGCCCACAATACTCATTTGTTGATCAAGCCGGAACAGGTGAAGGAGAGCCACTGGTCAACCCCCCACTCTTCTTATGATGGAACCTTTGGAAGGGAACACTGACCCCCCTTCCCGTGTTAGGTTTCCTCAACCCCTGCCATCTAACTATGCCAAGGTTAACCAATCCTTCCAGAGGAATGGTGAACTCCTGTACAAAGTTACCAGTTGCTAGATAGGGTCAGCCTCCCTCAGGGCAAGTGGTGGGTACCACCTGGCTCCCTGAAAGAGGAGGTGATCCGCAAAGCTCATGAACCTTTAACTGCTGGCCACCCTGGCAAGGACAAGACGCTTGAGTTGGTCCTCCGCTCCTACAGTTAAAAAGGCATCGCCACAGATGTGTACAAATTCACAAAATCCTTCCTGACATGTAACCAGTTGAAACCTAGTCATATTAAGAGCGCTGGTCTTCTTTTCCCCCTCCAAGCTGCAGAGAGCCCTTGGACTTCAGTGTCCGTTGGTTTTATTGTGGAACTCCCTTGTCCCAGGGTTATGTATCAGTAATGGATGTAGTGGACCACTTTACCAAGATTGTGTATTTCATCCCTCGAAATATCACAATTACATCAGTACAGACAGCCCGCCTCTTTGTGGACCACATCTTTTGCCTACGCGGCCTCCCCAAGGATATTATTAGTAATTAAGGCCCACAATTCACTGCCCAGTTCTAGGAAGCCTTACCATTCATCTTAAGCATTCACCCTTGCCGCTCCACAACTTTTCACCCTCAGTTAGATGGGCAGATAGAGAGGGTGAACTAGGGTTAGGAGCAATTTTTGCGTAGTTATTCTAACGCTAGACAGAACAATTGTGTTTCTCACCTCCTGCTGGTGCACTTTGCCTATAATAACTATTGAGATTCTGATATGACTGGAAAATAAGCCCTGAAGAGCTACATCAGAATGGTGAGAATCTGCCGACTAAGATGTTATCTACAAGTATTGAGCGCCTTGAGATGATGCGGTATTGGGTTATAACATATCATTTTTGGATCGCCTATAAATGAGGCGATAAGGCAATGTCAACATTTGATAAATATTATTTAAATCGCCCCAACTAAGGCGATATAAAAAGAAGATTATCAATCCAATATTAATGATTTTTGCTGCGGAATAGAATAGTATAAGCTAAGTAAATAGTCATCTGAAGTCGCTGATATATAGGCAAGATTGGTCAATTGAAAGAGGAGGTTGTGAATAGTATTGAGAGAGCGGATCAGCAAAGACTCGCTGTATTTATTAAAATAAATAAAAGTGTCATCAGGGCAATTGCTCCTATTTTATTATAAATTCCGGTGTATTTGGATGACTGATGATCCCCATATTGTCTGTCTGATGTTCAGTGGGTTCGACCTGTGTGGCCCTTATGGCATATCCCAATGGTATCGCCCAAAATTATAACAGTGGTGCTCACTACAGGGGGCCCATTGATCAACCACTAAAAATAAAAATATCCAGTTACCAGCCATGAAACATCAGACTGCTTTGCCTGGGAAGCTTCACGCAGCACTGTACCAGCCAAATATAAGGAACTCAAACTTACTTTAGACGCGGTGCTCAAGAAACAGGATAAACTTCTTCAATAGTGGAACGCTGTTATGCACCAGCTTGACAGCACGTTCAGTCAAATGCAAATTTTGGGACAACAAAACAAGCAACTCTCTAATTACTTAGATGATACTGCTGAACTACTGCACTGTGAAGAGTAAAAAGTGACCAGTACCTCTCAGCCCTTGTTGGGAAGGGGAATAATGACAAATAGGGGAACTATACAATGTGGAATATGACGCTGGCCAGAGCTACTACACCCAGGAGGGCAGATCTGGATATGAGTATGAGTCATAACGCCAATTACCTCAAGTGATGGCAGTACTGCCCACCACAGAGACCCGCGCTACCTCTGAAGCAGCGAACATCCCACTTTCTGCTGGACCAGATCCTCATCAAGAGTCTGCTTATGGGTCTCAACACATTCCTCAGTACACCCCAAAAAATCGCGTCTATGAGTGGGACAAGGAGGTTAATATTGAAAAGCTGCCTCCAATCAATCGTAATGGCAATATCCATGGCTTCTTCACACTTTTGAGTTTGCAGTGGAAGGTGCCTCAGATCGGCATAAAGCTAAACTGTTGATATCTGCCTTGGATGTTGGGAGTGCCAATCAAGTCACCTACTACCTTCCAAGAAGCTCCGTTACCTACCATGAAGTAAAGAATACCATGCTTCACCTGTTTGTGGTTACCTAAAAAATGTTGCAGCAAAATTTGGAGGTCTAGACTATTGAATTCCACCATAATGAAACCTTCACATAGTTTGCTGACCAATTTATGGTGGAAGGTCACATGCTGATTGGGGCTGGAATTTAGCAGAAGCTGACATGTGCATTGCAATGACCTCCGCGGTGAAGCCATACTGTGAGCTTCACAATATCATTTCTCCAATTTTGGATGATGACGTTCCCTTGCTCAAATTTGTGAAGTTCTTAAACTGTATATCTTCTAACTTCCCCTCCACCCAATATGGAGCAGAATCATCCTGCCAATGCTGGACCCTCTTATTCATGAGAATACTCTCATCCTACCCACATTTCGCCTAGCAACCCCCAGCCATACTATAATTTAATGTCTCATCAGCTGAATTACTCCCAAAAGTTTGACTTTCGCCCCTGCCCCGTTTATGAAAATCTTCAGCAGCCCAACTACCAACCTGGACCCAGTTACACCAAGCAACAGTAATTGACCTACTGATCTGGCCCAGGTTATACCAAACATCAACCCAATTATTGGTCTGGACCTTCTTATGAGAACCAAGGACGCAGCTCTTATTGAGTTTTTTGCTATGAGTGTGGTCAGCCTGGCACCTGGCACAGAGTTGCCCTAACCGTCATCTTCACTAAGTGCAACAGGATTGATACTACCAGGGAAAAGATGGAGCGGAGTAGAGATGGGACTCTCTACCTCCGCTATCCCAACCCCAAACGTCCCTGAATCAATAGTAGTATATCCCGCAAAAGTCCCTCAATACAAAGATAATTACATACCAGCAAACAGTGGAGTAGTGAACATAATAACCTGAGCGCAATCCAAGGCCGGGGCAGATGAAGATCCTCAGGAGCAACCAAAGCCGTACGCCTGCCAAATGTTCAATCAAGCTTCCTAAGACATTCTGGATCCCGCTGCAGATGCACCAACTATGAAAAAAGTAAACGTCGCCCTTCTGGTAGACGCCATTATTAAAGAATATTTCAAAGTTGGTGAGTGGATTATGAGTTTTATTGGAAAAGGAGATCCCATAAATGTCCACATATTAAACAGTCGATGTTCTTAATCTGAGTGTACATACTGTGATATTTTTGTAGCAAAAAATAGAGTTCTCACTATAATAGATACAAAAGCTCCAGTCAACATAGTTTCTACTAAGTTGATGGCAAAGTTGACGTTAAATACTGATGTGGATCATTGAATGGTGTACAGGACCACTGGAGCAGAAAGCACTGTCTCTAAAGGAGCATACAGCGCGTTACCTTTGCAGTTTGGGTCCATTTTCATTGTAGCTCTGGCAATAGTGAACCCCAACAGTAACTATGACCTGCTAATTGGACCTTTTCTTTGTGACATTTTGGGCTTTCGTTGATATGATGAAGGAGACCTTGAAAATTTTGTAGCAGTGGATCCTAATTTACTTTGCCCCTAGTGTAGTGCCAAAGGATCCGGTGCACATGGGCCATATCAATCTTGCATATAGTGACATAGTGATTCCAGTCCGCTATCATCAACAAAAAGCAAAACTTGGCCCCTTCCCCAACAGATATAAGAATACCAAGTGCTACCTCTCCAAGCTTCTGGGCCTATATCTATTCCTTCCAGACACCAAGTTATAGTAAAACTGAGTTAGAAGTGGAAGTGCCTGCCAGGCTTTATGGGGAGTTCATTGGGTCCTATCATCAAACATGTCTTGAGCCTCATGTGTCTCCAGGTATTATACTCTTAGGCCATGAAGAGATCAAGATTTTGTTAGAAAATCTCCAGAACAAACCAAAGAAAATCTGCTGACACCAAATAGTGGCGTATTTACACTTGACCCCAATTGAGGAAGTCCTTCAGGTTTGTGAGTTCAGTTCATTTAGTAAATTTTGTCTAACCGTCAAGTCACAGCCCAGCATAATGACAGTGGTACCACAGGAGAATTTAATAGGGTTATTGGAAGAACAAAAAGACCAAGTGATAGCTTATTACAGAAGTATAAGGAGATTTTTGCCATTGATGACCACAATTTAAGGTGTTCTCAGGGGTGGTCCATCAATTGGACACTGGGGATCATCCTCCCATCAGGTCTCAGCCAATACGCTGATTGAAAGCAGCTGAAGACGTTGTCATCAAGATATTGATAAGCTTCTGGAGCAAGGGATGCTCAAACCGTTCAAGAGTCCATGAGCTTCGCCCATTCTGATTGTAAAAAAAGAAGGTTGGCACCAACTGGGTAGTGATAGACTACTGGAAGCTCAACAACATTACCAAGAAGGACTCATATCCCTTGTGCTAAGATTACAATATGACTGGATGATAAGCTATAGTTCTGGCATATTGTAGACTAGATTTGAGGTGAGCCTCAAGATTGAGCAATTGATTATGTCAATATAAAGTGAGTTTAATCAAAAAAATAATGTTTCATCGAATTAAGGGAATTTCACCAAAGTCTCATTGTTTGAATGAACCAATAGATTAGATAAAACAAGTTTTTACTAAGCAGATCATGTTACATCTGCCGAGGAATACCAAGGATTAATAGTAAAGTATGAGAGTGAGAAGAGGGAGGTTTTTACGAGAAAAGAAGAAGGAATAGGAAAGTAACGGGGGTAGCTGTTTGTGATTAGTAAATAATGTGGTATTGTTGGAACACTAGCTCCTTATCAAAGTCTTTATTATCATTAACTATTGAGAGCCAGCAATCCGCATATTTCTCATCTGTTGCTCAGTGAGTTTTAGCCTGTGCAACTTGTTTGGAGTAATTGGATAATTCTGCAAAAGGTTGACAGTGGTGCTCATTATAGGGGTCCCATTGATTAACACTAAAATATTTTCATATTTTTCAAGACTATAAAGCAACTGGCTCGCTCTTATGGGATGCTACCCCAGTTTATCGAATTATCTTAATACATGGAACTGAAGCTTGCCTTGGACACTCTACTGCAGTCTCAAAAAAATTCATGTTCTGAGAAAATAAAAGCATAATTGAGCAGCCACCCAGGCCTTTCACCAACTGCACCAGGTGGGTGACCAAACCAACCAACTTGCCGGCCTCTTGGGAAACACTACCAAGTGGCTATACTGTGCCAAGTGTAAATTATATGTAGTTGTTATAGAAGAGGAGGTCTGAAGTGACAGTCTGCTCCAATTTCATCATGACAAAAAAATACATGGGTTTTTAAGCAATTTGAATTTGCCATGGAGGGGGCTTCCAGTTAATGAAAAGCTAAATGTTGTTATCCACTTTGAATGTTGCAAGTGCTGACCAGGTCACCTGTTACATTAAGGATAGTGCCAAATCATATCAAGAGGTGAAGGAAACTGTTCTCCATCTGTTTGAAGGCAAGGCAAACTTGGCTCAGCGCAAGGCAGAGTTTTTGACTACTCAGTATAAAAAACGAATCTTTGGTGGAGTTTGCGAAGCAATTTACAGCGGAGGCTAATGTGTTGTTGGGAGCAAATATCTTATCCAACAAGGAGGTGGGTATAGTGATGACAGCAGCTGTCAAGCCATATTGAGAACTGTATAATGCTGTGTCATACTTTCTTGACGAGGATGTGGAGTTACTAAAAATTTTAAGTCACTTATGCCATCTATCCTCCACTTTTAGTGCTCCCAATGGGAAACGGAAAGCCCCTGCAACTGATACTGAATACCTGCCAGTATTTGATCAACAACGACTTAGGTATAATCCGTTTGGGAATACTTGACCACTTAACGCTCTAGCAAGTTCTTTCCGTCATTATAATTATCAACCAGTTCGTCCATGGATGAGTTACAATTTCTCATTTAATTTCAGACCTGAAGCTATGAGTGCAATGCAGAGACGAGAACCTTCTACAATTACTTGTTTTTTGTGTGGTCAATGAGTACATTACGCCGATAGATGTCCAGGCAAACTGTATGTTAATGTAGTACTAGTTTCCTTGAATAGTGAAAAGGTCAAGCAGAGTAGAGATGGGCAGCTCTACTTCTGCTAATTTTGATCTAATTGCCCCTGAAAATTCCTACGAGTTGCTTGAGGTCAGTTTTGGAACTCAATCCAACGATTTATTGTATTAACAGATCCCTTACAATATATTAGCCTCAAGCCAAGGGAGAGACCCCAATAATGCAGACATAGAGTTCCACTGAGAGTTGAAAAAGCAATACATTTGGCAGATCCTTGAGCGGAATGGTACAATTTAAGGTGAACCTTCCACACATGTCGCAGCTTTAGAAGGGGTGAAAGTGGCGATTCCAGTAGAGAATTTGCTCAGGGATATCCACATATCAGCACTAATATTCTCACTTTCTGAATAAACAAAAGCCCTTGGATGTTTATTTATTGAACATCCATGATACTCATTATTTGGAATGTACATACTGTGACATATCTGTACAAAATACCAAAATTAGTAAGATTATCAATTTTGGTGCTCCAGTCAATATAATCTCTACTAAGATCGTGTCTAAGCTTGCGCTGAAGCCTGATGTGGACCATCAAGTAGTGTATGGGACCGCAGGAGCACAGAGAACTGTGTCAGAAGGCGCTTACAGCGCGCTGCCTTTGAGGTTCAGGCCAGTTGGGGCGTCTGTTCCCACTGTGGCTTTACCTAACAACAACTATTAGACGCTGATTGGAACCATGTTCATGTGGTAATTTGGGGCTGTGGTCAATATGGCGGAAGAAACCATTAGCATAATAGGCCAACAGATCCCCATTAACTTTACCTCCAGTGGAATCCTAAAGGACTCCATCCGCTTCAGCCAAATAATCTTGCATACAGTGATGGTTTGAATCTTGTTCAATATCAGCGGATGAAGCGGATGCCCCAAACACTTCCTAATCAGCTTTATGAGTACAATGGTATCCCGCTGCAAGCTGAAAGTGCCTTAAGCATACCTTCTGGGCATCAGGTCACTATAGTGATGGAGCTCAGAATAGACATCCTGGAAGGTCTATATGGTGATATTATAAGACCTTATCAGCAATTGCGGCTCAAACCCCATGTGGCCCCTGGGCTTCTGTTATCAGGCAGGGGAGTGAAGGTGTTGCTAGCCACCCTTCAGAAGAAAATTATGAACGTTCAAAGGCATCAAGTGGTGACTTATCTGCATCTGGTTCCTATTGATGAGGTTCATCGAATAAATGACTTTAGTTCTTGGGAGGACCTTGGCCTACCAGTAAACACCTCATCTGGTGTATTGATTGTGGTTCCGTGGGAGGCTTTAACTGGCCTGTCAGAGGATCAGAAGGACCAGGTGATGAATCGTTTGCAAAATACCAAAGCATCTTTGTAGAGAATGACCACAATTTGGGATGTGCATGAAGGATTGTGCATTGATTGGAAATGGGAGATAACCCTCCTATTCAGTCAAGGCCTATCCATCATCTAAGGTGGAAGAAGAAGTTGTATCCACTAAGATGGACAAACTCGTTGAACAGGGAACTTTAAAGCCGTCAAAGAGTCCCTGGGCGTCCCTTGTCCTAATCGTCAAGTAGAAAGATGGCTCCAATTGAGTAGTAATCAACTACTGGAAGCTTAACATCATTATAAAAAAGATTCATACCCACTTCCACGAATTGATGATGTTTTAGATCAGTTAGTTGGTGCCAATTATTTCTCTGCTATGGACTTGATATCAGGGTACTAGAAAATTTAGTTGTCAATAGCAGAACAAGAGAAGTGCGCTATAATCACCTCAAAATGGTTGTTCCAGCCTAAACGTATGCCACATGGTTTGTGCAACGCCTCAGCTACGTTCCAGCAAGCTATGGACACTATTTTGGGTAACTTGAAGCTGACTTGCATTCTAGTCTACCTTGACGATATTAATGTGTCCTTACAGATGTTTATAGATCACCTTGCTCAGTTGGAACAAGTGTTCAGCTGACTCATTGAAGCTAACATTAAATTTGAGCCCTGCAAGTGCCATTTTTATTGAGCAGTTGGAATACATTGGGTTTGTGGTCAACTTAAAAGGTCTCAGTCCTCATCTGGCAAATTTGGAAGCTATACGCAAAATGACTTGGTGGTTAACAAACGGGATATTCAGGTGTTTTTGTGGATGGTTAGTTACTACTGTTGGTTCATTCCCAACTTCAGCTGTATTGGGGCTCAGCTCTTTGAGTTACTAAAAAAATGCTTCCTTCAATTGGACGGAACAATGTCAAATATCTTTTGATGTCTTACAAACCGTGTTAGCTAGCGCTCTTGTTTTACAATACTCAATTTTTGAGAAAAAATTTAATGTAGAAGTGGATGATTCTTATTCTTCTGTAGGTCTCGTGCTATCCCAAAAAAATGATGATGGTGTGGAGAATCATGTGGCATATTATAGCCAAAGCTTAGTGGGTCCTGAACGAAAGTACAATGTTACTGAGCGGGAGTGCTTAGCAGTTATATACGCATATAAACAGTTTAGGATATACCTTCACGGGGTGAAATTTAGAGTGATAATGGATCATGCATCCTTGCGTTGGCTTCAAAATCTCTGAGAACTGGAAAGATGGCTTTTGCAATGGGACTTGAAGTTCTAAGCATATAACTTCAAGATTTTACACCACCCAGGGGCAAAACTCTAAAAATGGGATTGTCTTTCCCAATTACTGATGGTTTCTGTTACAATGGATTTGGAAGACTTAATGTACAAAAAGATGATTGTGGTCAAATATCTTGATGAGCCACCTTAGGTGATCAGAGTTCTAGCTAGTCTGTGAGAGGATACCTTTGTGCGCAATGTGGAACTGTATAAGTGGATTGGTGAATCAACGCTAAGTTTCCCAAAACTTCCACTAGACCCACGATTATTATGGATGCTCATAGAGCTGTAGGTCATGGAGGGTTGCAAAAAAAAGCTGAAGTTCTTGAGACCCCATTACTATTGGGAGACTATGCACTATGATGTGCTCAAAACGGTTAGCTGCTGTCACAGTGCCAAGAGGAGAAACCATTCTACCAAAAGTCCACCTACCAGCTGGTTAAGCCTTGTTTCGCATGGCATACTGTGTCTCTGGATGTGGTGAGCCTCTGCCAACTGGCGTAAACTGCTCCAGATATACAATAGTAGCCATTGAACATTAACAAGATGGGTGGAATCAAGGGCGACTAATAATTTAGGGGCCATTACCACAGTCAAGTTCATCCTGAAGTGCATTATACAGTAACATGGCTGTCTGCAATTTATCCTCATGTACAATGGAACCAATTTCACATTGCATATCCTGCCCAATTTTGAATGAACTAATGGCCATCCGCGGGGTCTTGACTACACCCTACCACCCCAAATCTAATGTAATGTTAGAAAAGGTCAACAGAACCTCGGTAAATATTCTACACAAGCTTATAAAGGATTGGCCTTTAGCATGGAGTACCCTTTTATCCACTACTGTCTTTGCATGTAATATTAGCTATCATTCAGTGAAAGTTAAAAGTCACTTCTAACTACTCTATTGAAGACATCCAGCCTTGCCAGCATTGCTTTATTCCTGTGTGTAAGATACTGGTGGAATCGAGCCCTAACGCTATTTGGCTGTCTTAACAGATATGCTGATTAAACTACAAACCAAGGCATATACCACTAGTCTATCCAAGAAGATCCGTGATCAGTGTGGATGACCAAGGTAGATGCAGCAGCCTTCCCCAGTTTGGGGTAGGAGATCTTGTCTTGTTCCGCTACCAACATGGGTCTGGAAGAAGGAACAAGCTTGCCAGTATATGTATCAGAATTTTTGAGATAATTTACAAGACTGGTGCTAATGCCTACACCATTAAGGAACCCATGGGTTACTGGAATCAACTTAGTACATGTGAAGTTCCTTCAGCCATACAAGCTATAATGAGCGTATTATACAGTCAAGATGTTGTAATGTCAAGATTCCAATATGACTTGACGAGAAGCTATATTTCAGCGGATTGTAGATTAAATTTTAGGTGAGCCTTTTAAATTGAGCAATTGATTATGTTAACGCAAAGTGAGTTCTATCAAAGGAAGGATGTTTTGGTGAATTGAGGGAATTTTACCAAGGTATCATTGTTTGAATGAACCAATAGATCGGAGAAAACAAGGATTGCTAAGCAGACTATGTTAAATCCGCCGAGGAATACCAAGGTTTAATAATCAATCATGAGAGTGAGAAGGGTGATGCTTTTACGAGAAAAGAGGTGGAATAAAAAATTAACAGAGGTAGCCATTTGTGATTATTAAATAAAGTGGTATTGTTGAGCACTTGCTCCTTATTAAAGTCTTTAATATCATTAATTATTGAGGGCAAGCGATCCTCATATTGCTTTTCCATTCTCAGCGGGTTTTACCCCTGTGCAACTTGTTTGGCGGAATTGGTCAAATCTACCAAAAGTTGACACCTTGCCTCAGATCTTTGATGCGTTGGATCAGTTAGGAGGAGCTTGCTACTTCTCAGCGAAGGATTTGATATCTAGTTATTGGAAAATTGAGTTTGCCATAGTGGAACAGGAGAAATGAGCCGTAATCACATCCAAAGGCCATTTTTCAACTGACCCATATGCCACAAGGACTGTGTAATGCCCTGGCTATGTTCCGACGCGCCATGGACACTATCATCAGTGACCTGAAGCTGCCATGTGTCCTTGTATAACTCAATGATAACAATGTTTTCTTTTGAACCTTTTCTGAGCACCTTGATCATCTAGAATCAGTATTTCGCCGGCTCACTGAGGTAAACATCAAAATTAAGCCTCGAAAATGTAACTTTAAGGGCCAGTTGGAATACATGGGGTTTGTGGTAGACTCTCAGGGGTTGAAACCACAGCCAGCCAAGGTGGAGGCCATCTAAAAAAGACTACACCAAATAGTAAATGTGACATGCAGGTATTTTTGGGAATGGTCAGCTACTACTGGCACTTCATCCCTAATTTCAGCTATATTGGGGGCTGCTTTTGATTTGTTAAAAGAGGATAACATGTTTGATTGGACAGACCGCCGTCAATACGCCTTTGACACAATTTGGACGGTTCTGATCAGTACGCTGGTGCTATGGTATCCAAACTTTGAGAAATAGTTTATTGTTTAGACTAATGCATCCCTGTCCAAGTTGGGGCGGTCCTTTCTCAGAAAGAAAATGAGGGGGAGCATCCTGTTGCGTACTGCAAAGCCTGAACTACCATGAGCATAATTATACTGTGACCAAGCAGGAGTGCTTAGCAGTAATTTCCGCATATAAGCAAATTAGGATCTACTTGCATGAGGTAAAGTTTAAGGTTATAATAAATCATGCATCATTACGTTGGTTGTAGAACCTTAAGGAGCTTGAAGGGCGTCCAGCCCAATGGGCCCTTAAACTGCAGGCTTATGATTTTGAGATCCTCCACCGCCCAGGAGCAAAGTATCAGAACGCCAACTGTTTATAAAGATTTCTAACCATTGCCATGATGGCGGATCTCAGAGATGTGATTTATAATAAGATGCTCAGCGGAAAATACCTTTATGAACTGCCCCAAGTAATAAAAGTGTTAAATGAGATGTGAACAAATATGTTCCAACGGAATGAGGAACTGTACAAGCGATTGCCAATTTGGCAGTGAATTTTCTGTGACCCTCAGCACAGCCCAGGATTATTGCAAGAACCCATAAGGCAGTTAGACATGGTGGTGTGTGCAAGACAATGGAGTTGTTGCACCATTGGTACTGTCGGAATTTTAACCATATGGAATCCTCCAATGATTTGGTGTTATTTGGGATGATATGGCCAATCCTGGCAGAATGGCTTATTTACTGAATTTCGTGTTATTTGATATGATTGCTGGTTCATTGCTCCCCAATTTAGATTGAGCCAAAATTAGTATTCCACCGAGTTTGGAATTAGGTTTGTGTGGGGCCAATCAGTGGCCCAAATTAGTATAAGGATCACTGACAATTAATAGATGAGGATGATCCAATTGGTATCAGTCAGCAGAATCAGTGTTCGATGCCAACTGACATTTGTGGTCCATTGTGGGATTTCCAATGGAAAGCTGATGTATTTGCTTCAATCATTCATCTATAAATTCGCTGCCTGTTCTGTTTATTTGCTGTCAGCGGATCCAACAAAAAATGAGTTTGAGGTGGCTAAGGTTGTTTCTGGTGCCTCATCTATTAAGAAGTTGATGTCAGCAAGATGCCAAGAAATTCGAGTCAAAGTGAGCGACCAAAGTTGTTTCTGGTGTATTATTATCAACTTGAAGGTCAAATACAAATTCAATGTTTATTTAGATTAATTATTTATATGGCTCAACAGCAACTTAAGGCCAAGGATGAGCCAAGACTAATTTGGACATTGGGAAGTATGGAGCAAGAGGGTTGATGCCGGGAAGAGAATAATGTAGTAGAAGAAGAAGAGTGGTTGGCTGTAAGAACCGCGCGGAAGAGCTGATAGGTTGGTGGTGGGTGCAGTAGCCCTTTTGTAAATAGTATAAATACCTGGCGCTTCCTTCTCAATAAATATCTCCCTTTGCCTAATCTACCTTTACTTATATGTTAGCATTTATTTCGTTGGTTGGAGTTTAGGCTAGGGGATCTCCAAATGGCGCAGGTGAGATTCCAAGGGGTTAGACGGCGCTGCTGGCCCCATTGCCTAAGGTGAAATGGAAAGGGCTGATCAGTCTTCATACTGGTTGGCCTGCCAACTAGAAGAGCCCATAGTCAATTTTCTGACAGGTACTATTGGGAAAGCATGAACTTTGATGTGCTCAGAACCATTTCCTTCTTCCATCAAGGCTAAGTGAAGAAGCCATTCCACTGGAAGACCTCATACCGGTTAGTGAAACCATATTTTACTTGGCATACGGTTTCCCTTGATGTTGTTGGCTCTCTGCCAACGGGAGCTAACTGGTCCAAATACATTCTGGTGGCTATTGACCACTTGACCTGGTGGGTTGAAGTTCAGGCGATACAGGATCTGGAGTCAGTCACTGTGGCCAAGTTTGTAATGGATGTATTATCCAACGACATGGCTGTCCTCAGTTCAATCTTACAATAACAGAATCAACTTCACCTTATACATCCTCCCCAAATTGAACGAGCTTATGGGAATCCGTGGGGTTCTAATGACTCCAAATCACCCTGAGTCCAACGAAATGGTTGAACATGTTAATGGGACCTTGGTGAACATACTATAGAAATTAGTAATGGATCATCCTTCTAATTGGAGTTCCCTCCTTTCCACTACCATGTTTTCCTATAATATTAGCTACATTTTGCCATGGAGAAGAGTCCCTTTCAACTACTATATAGGTGACACCCAGCTCTTCTGGCATTGCTTTATTTGTGTGTAGAAGACACCAGCGAATTGGAACCCCACCGCTATTTGACTAACCTTTCAAACTTATTGATCAAATTGCAAACTGAAGCATATTCCTTCATCTTAGACAAGAAGATCAAAAATCAGGATGCTGATCAGGTACATCATAGTGGTTTGGATCAGTTCAAAGAGGGAAATATGGTTCTCTTCCATGATCAACATGGGTTCAGGTGGAAACACAAGTTGTCCAGCATCTAGATTGGTCTGTTTGAATTTATAGAGAAGACCAGGGTCGATACCTATACCATCAAGGACCCAGCAAGTGGTCATATCACTAACTTAATGCATGCAAAGTTCCTTCAACCATATATGCAATAGGAGCCTTATCACTCATTCAAGGGGGCTAATCTTGAGATTCTGATATAATTGGATGATAAGCCTGAAATAGCTATGATGGATTGGGAAGAAAAAACTGATCATGATATTAGTTATGATTAATTGAGTGCCTCAAGTTGAGGCAATATTGGGTTATAATGGGCTGTTATTAGATCTCTTCAAATTAGGCAATAAGGGGATGTTGACATTTGATAAATATAGTTTAGATTACCTCAAATTAGGGCAATAGAGAGTTGAAGAATAACAAGCTGAAACCAAGGAGAATCAGCAGAATAGAATAGTTTAAGTTATTAGAATGGTATCATCTGAAGCTTCTGTTATATAAGTGAGATGGGCGATTAAAAGAGTTAGTTGGTTATTAGTAGAGAAAGGTAGGGACAGCAAAGAGTCGATGTATTTATAAAATAAATAAAAGTGTTGAGAGGGCGATTGTTCCTATTTTTTATATTTCCAGTGTGTTTCGAAGACAGAAAATCCCCACATTGTCTGTCCTTTGCTCAATGGGTTTGACCTGTGCAACCCTTATGGCAGATCTCAGCAATACCGCCCAAAATTATAACAAACATCAATCCATTCAAGCGCTTCAAATGGATTTAAATTGGCTAAAGCTGGGCCAACCACTGGAGTTGGTGCAGTGGCAGATCCTGATTGGCTGTTAACAGTTGATCACAGCAGTTTAACTGAAATTGTCTCAGCCATCAGCTCAGGTTTTTATAATTCCAACGAATTTCTTGAAAATTTTAAACTTTGATTGGCTGCTACTTTGGAAGCAGCGCCAGAATTAACCAAGGTTGAGGGCGGGAGGATTGCACCCCACTCGAAAAATTTGGGCAAGACAGCAGCTGGCCCAATTCCATAAGGAGGAGCAGTAAAAGTGACAAAAACTTTTCACCTTGAGAGGGCTTAATTTTAGGTGTCAGGTCAACAGCAGTGATGACAAATCCATGTTGTAATGACTTAATTTATGTTACTTAATCAACCAACTAAATGTATTTTCACCTTGGCTGACTACAGAATTTCCTAGTATTTGATTAGCAAGCAAAATATTTTCATCCCCTGGAACCCCTTGTAGGATTTTTCACTAAATTTAAAGGGCAGGTCTTTTTTGTGGCCAAATAATTATCAGTTGATGTTAGCACCAGCAAAAACCACTTGGGGTTGTTTCATTCTATAAAGCGTAGTTTGGCAAAAACATTGTCATCATGGAAAATCTCTCACTGGAACCAGCATCATCAAGGCAAATCTCTGTTTATGTGAACAGAAAAAGCCTCTTGGCAGAATTGGATATCAGCACCAAGGAAATCTCTTAACTGAAGTGGAGTCATTGAGGCAAATCTCTGCTATTTGGTCAGGCAAAATATCAGCGTAGTGTGCAGGCAATCTCTAGTTAAAACTAGGTAAAAATAACGATGAAAGATCATTAAATCAAGATTAAGTTTATTGATAAAAAATGGTACTTTAAATAGTACAAGAATAGAATTAATAATGAAATAATATAAAGAAAAGGAGGGTAATTTCTTGTCAAGGTAATTCCTGCTTTCACCCTAATGCAGATTTTATCAATACAAGTTCAAAACCTGTACTAGCTAGAAAAATTCTTGATGTGGTTTATTTTCCCAAGGTTGACCCACCTCAAATACATTTTTTAATACAAAGAAAGGGGATATTCCAACTCTCTTTCCGCTCAGCATAACTTTCCAAGCAAAATTACATGAATTGATAAAGCAAATCTTAATTGCACATTGTAGTTTCACTCCAATGTCCTCAGATTCTCCGCCAGGTGCTCCAGTGTGGGGCAGCGGCGAAACTCCCCCCACCATTTTCCATCCAGCAGGAAAATGCGCTCAGACTGACTCATCCAATCATTCAAAACTCATGGGATGATTGTTCCTCCCAAGAATCTTGACAACCACCTTGCTCATACCCAAGCAGTACCTCGCTGCCCCCTGGTGCTCCCCCAGAGCAACATGCGCTACAGCCTAAGGGTCAAATTTGGGAAACTCTTCCCATAACATGACCAAGCCATTATCAAAATGGCACAGTGGTGATTACACCTGCCAATTTTATCGATTTCCACCCCTATAAGGGGTATTTCAACCTCAGCTTCACCTGTGAAGCTGATGCTGCCACTGCAGCAACTGTGCCCCTGGTATTCCAGGGTACCCCTCTTCCCACAACTTGGACCCAGCTCCCAGCGGGCACCACTTTGGTGGTCCAGTTTTCTGGTTTGCCCACCCACCTCCCCCTGAAGTGCTCCACCAGGAGCTGATGGACAGTTTAGTAGCCTATGGCTCCAACTCCATCTTACAATTTGTGGTCCCAAATGTGGTCACATGACTCACTGGGCCTCAGGCATATGCCACAATCAGCCCTGAACTTAGTAAAATAACTGTGTCAATTCCCCCTCGCACCATTATTCCTTCAGTGCCTGACCATCCATTTTGGGCCTGCATCAAGGGTGGGCGGATGATCTGTCCATCATGTTTCAAGTTGGACCACTCAAAATGCAAGTGCCCCTCCTTAGCCACTTCCACCAGATTGGATGACTCATCCGCTGACCTCCAATCCACCACACACCCAATACAAGTTCTGGCATGGGGCACAATCCTACCTCCCCCTCCCCCAAAACTGGAAGCTGCAGCTGCACCTTCAGCCACCAATCAGCCTCCCCCTCACCCCAATGCCACACATGATTCCTTTAATCAAGCATCAGATTGGATCCCAGTTCAATCCCACGCTTCCTCCAACAAATCAACCAAACCTCAACCATATACCAATTCCCCTATTCAATTCAACCAAAACCCATGGGAGTTATTGGCTGAAATTGAAAAAAAGGTAAGCTCATTAAAAAACCATCTCTGCAAATATAGTGGTTTGTTAATGCAGAATGGGACGCCAAATACCCCCCTTAACTATATACCCCACTGCTAGATGCCAAATCATTTTGCAGTGATCACTAGCTTGTAGTTGAAGCAGCTGCAACACCATATTGTCATCCCCTTCATAAAGCTGTCACAAATCAGTGGCGATGCTCACAGGAGGAATTCCACCTCCTGTTATCCCCAAAAGTCTTACTCAAAAGAGAAAATCACAGTAAATCAGTTACACAAAAATGTTAATAATGCTATCCAGAACTTGGTAACTATAGCATGGAACCCAAAAGCTAAAATTACCCAAACCAACATTGCCACAAGTGTTAAACTCTCAGATGCCTGCATTAAAACTGAAAAAGCTTTAGCCAAATATATCAGTGCCATTTTCCTAGATGGCAATTTCCATGAAATACCAGTTATTAGCAATATTGAACCACATGCCGCAGATGCCCCAACGCCCTTACTGTCTTCCTTGACACGTACTCTACTATGGGAGGAAGAAGCTGCTGCCAAAGATGATCCCCCCAACCCCCCTCCCCTTCCACCATGAAGGGATAAGCAATTTCCGCTGCCCACCTGGTTGGTTGTTTTTGTTTAAAGTGTTTCACTCAATCTGCTCATTTGGGCATTTTGTCTGAACCAATTAGTTACGTTAGTTTTTAGTTTTAATTTTAGGTTTAGTTTCAGTAATTTCCATCTCCTGGTCAGCTTACCTCAAATAAATAAGAAAGGGGATATTCCAGATGGAGAGATAGGCATATAAACATGCAATGATCAAAGTAGATTTGGAAATGTAGAGGTAAAAGCAGTTTTTAAGTTCAGGGCTATAGTAAATCAGTCTTCACCTTTGAGAGCCAGGTTGAGATAATGGTAACACAGTTAAGTGGTTTCCATTATCTGCAATGGGAGGCCAACAGATATGAAGGCAGAAAGGTGATAAAAGGCATAATATGTAGCGTGAGGTGATTAATGAGGTGGGTAGAAGAGTTAAACATTGAATATTTCCTCAGGCATAATATCAGGATGAACATTAATTTAGTTTGGGCATTCTTCCCTATCGTATCAGCCAGTGGAGCAAAAACAGGGTAATTATCCTGAATTTGTTTAACTATGAATTTGGCGCATAGGAAGCAGCATTTGATGCTAGGTAAATTAAGGTTAGTAATTTTGGGCATTAATCCTGATAAGGTATTTTTTATAAAAATTATAGTAATTATAGGCTGAAATTGTATAACTAAATAAATATATCACAAGCCCAAGGTTGAGGCTTCACACATACTAGGACGAAGCCCAATTAGTCTCCCTCCAAGCCTCAACCAGGGGTGGTTAATGGTTTTGTAAGGGTCATTTAGCCTTGTTAGAGTCCCAAACTTCCAGAGTTGGGATGAGTGAGATAAAGTAAGGCGGTTGATCAGACATTGGTCTGGCGAACATGAGATTTGATACCTTTTCACAATCTGTGAGTATTAAATGGTATGACAGAGTATCTCATAAGTTTCATTTGCCTGGAAAAACTTGATTCTAAAGAGGTGGGGATCCCAATATTTGCTTAGTTCACCCAGCTTAGAAAATGCAACGATAAGTTTGATACTAGGATAGAAGAGCTGGGTGTGAATATAAAAAATAGTCAGTTTAGGCTTAGTTCCCAAAATAGAGCTCAGCATTGTAAATCTTGAAGTGGTACAAATTATGATCAAGATAGTCAGCAACATCCACTTGGGAGCTGAAGTAGACAAGGGAAGGCTTGGTAACAGGAGGCCAGGCCATAACAACAAGGTTTAGATCAGTTGGTTTAGTTTTAATGAAAGCATTGGTCAAAGGCCAAGCTTAGACTGATTTAGATTGAGTTGGGACTTGGTAAACTTTGGTAGCCTTGAATTTTATATGGTTCAATGTGTCTGAATTATAATCCAAATCAGTTAAGAGTTTTGAGGCTGGATGATCAATAGAGTTTATAAAAGACTTTTTTAATCATTCAGCTCAAATTTTAAATCAGGTGGTTTAGCTTTTGGCTCACGTGGGTGAAATAAATTATAAGTTGAACATTTGAAACCTTAATTTAGACTAATTGGATATTTTATATATATTCGTTGTCCCATATCATAGGCTAATTTAACAAAGTCTTTGAAATGCAATGGGGTTGGCCATCAATTGTGGTAGTTTTAACGCTGGAGTTGGGAAGTGGAGCCATTAAATCAATTAGATAGCCAGTAATGATTGGAACTTTTAATTTTTGGGTTAAATTAGTACCAAAAACACAGATGAATCATAGAGTTTAAATTTAAAAAAGATGGTTGAACCTTTAAATCAAATTTCAGATAATAATATTTGGTTAGAATGTTGGAGTTTAGATTAAATTAGTTTGAGGCCTTAAATCATCAGTAGTCAACCAATCCCCAGATGGTATTTATTTATAAATTAGTTTTAGATTGGCAACTACCTATTCAGCCTGGTTTTGGGATTTAACCTTAAGGTATAATTTAATGTTATTTGAGGTGGGCTGACCTTGGAACAAATATACTGCACTGACAGAAGGAATAGGGAGTAGGGAGCAAAAAATATAGAAGTGGAGGACAAAACCCAAGTACAGGGGGTAAAACCTTCCTGCGCATGTTCTGATAGGCTAGGATTACATGATCCAACTTCATTAATTTGCTTGGTTATACTGAGGCATGGTACACAAATTACATGTATTGATATCCTCTTAACAGAAATACAATTTCTGCCATGACAGGATTTGAACCTGCGTTATGAGGGGTGATATTGGGACGCCCATCCCAACTATGCACACCCCATAGCATCAATGTATAATGATTGAGTAGATTGGCAGGTAGGCAAAGGCAGGAGAAATTGAGCAAAGCTTGGCGTAAATTTAGAAGGCGGTCAGGTGGCAGCTTCTTAAGATCCTTAAAGCGTACTGACTTTTGTCAGGAAAGTTTTTTTCTTTGACATTGGCAAGAGATCCCAAAATTTTAGTAAAAAAATAATAACGATAATTAATTGGTTTTTAAAAGTAAAGTGGTAGGAGAGGGTGAATTGACCTTGAGAGCACTCATCTCAGCTAATTCAAGAGTTTTGTCAAGATTTTTGGTCGCCTTGGCCAAGAGAAATTATATTTAGCGCCAAATCATTTGGTTTGGCTAGAGTGGTTATGTAGCTTTAAGCCTTGGCGTCAGAAAACATGTCAGCGAGGCATTTGGGTATTTTAGCTGCTTCATTTGGCTTATTGGGAGGTTCTGGTGCACCCCAAAATTAAATTTGAGATTTTCTTGTTGGGTTTCGTTGGCTCTAATTTTGGTGGCAGGGCATCTTAGAGCTTCAGAGTGGGAATTAATTAAAGAGATGAGGCATTCAGGTTGGTTGTGCTAATTTCAGCACTGTAATAATGAGTGGCATTGGTTCAGAGAATTGAGATTAACACCAAGGCATCCAAGTTGGTTACTTTGACTTTAGCATCAGAGCGATGTGGAAGATGGATGCAATGGAATGGAGAGGGCGCTGAGGCATTTGAGTTAGCCATTTTGCTGATGAGATAGCAAGGAGTGTCAATGCAGGGAATCAAGATGGGCAACAAGGATCCAAGTGGGTTACTTGATATTTTTATCTTGTAGTTGGTATTGTCCGTGAAGATATGTCTTCACCAGGTAGCCTCAGAAGATACCTGGTAGGGAGCACAAGTTGTAGGAATTTCACTAGATTCAAATGACAGGACCTTTAAGGATAAAAATAATTAGTTGATGTTAGCATCAGCAGAAATTTTTTAAGGTTGTTTCTTCCCTAAATGATATCATGACAGTAAAATATTGTCTCCAAAGAAATCTTTCAATTTGAATCAGCGTTTTTGAGGCAAATCTCTATTCATGTGAACCAACAAAACCTCTTGGCAGAATTGGATTTCATTGACAAGACAATATCTTAACGAAAATGAAGTCATTGAGTCAAATATCTGCAATTTTAGCAGGCAAAATCTCTGCATAATGTGCAGGCAATCTCTAGTTTAACATTAAGCAAAAGTAACGTTGAAATATTTATAATATCAAATGTAAGTTTATTGTGAAATAAATGGTACTTTTAAATAGTACCAGAATAGAATCAAGAATGAAATAAAATAGAGGTAGGGGATGATCCAGATGGTGAGAGATAGGCATATACATATACAAGAATAGAAGTAGATTTGGGAATTTAGGCGGTAAAGGCAGAGTTTGGGTTCAAGGTTAGAGTAGATCAGGCTTCACATTTATGAGCTGTACTGAGATAATGGTAACACAATTAAGTGGTTTTCTTTATCTGCCATTGGGAGGCCAACAGATATGAAAGCAGAAAGATGATACAAGGCATAATAGGTAGCGTGAGGTGATTAATGAGGTGAGTAGAAGAGTTAATCACTGAATATATCCTCAGGCCTAATATCAGGATGAACATTAATTTGGATTGGGCATTCTTCCCTATCGTATCAGCCAGTGGAGCAAAAATGGAGTGATTCATCCTAAATTTTTTTTAACTATGAATTTAATGCATAGGAATCATCATTTGATGCTAGGTAAATTAAGGTTGATAATTTTGGGCCTTAATCCTGGTAAAATATTGATTATTAAATAAATAATAATTATAGGCTGAAATTGTATAAATGCAAAAAACTTTTCTCTCTCGTTGCAATCACTTTTACAACCCATTCAATTCAAGTCTGAATCTAGTTTGATAAATCTCATAGGGAGATTAGTCTGCGCCCATGTCAGGGAGCAGTTGGGCAAGTAAGGTAAGAGGAGCAGGTGGGAGGCCCGCGGCCTCAAACGTTCAAAAACGCCCCAGAGAAACTGGTGGAATAGAAAAAAATTTAAAAAAACCGGTGGTCACTAAACCCTGAAAATCCTCATCTGGAAAGCACGATGCAACCAGTACATCAATATGTTGCACTCCCAGCCACTTTTGTCAGTAGAATATGGATTCTGCGTGTTTCTGGACATCCAACAAATGGCTTTATGGGAAAAATTTTGTGGGGATGTGCACACTTTTTTCCTGACTGTGGTGTACGTCGCACCTCATTCCATGTCACACGGTTGGCTGGACCTAGGTTTTGAAAACAAGGAGGCAGCAGATGAGGCTGCTGCAGTGCGCATAGTGATTGACCTCCACAAAGGGCAACAGGTCATCAAAACAAAATGCACTAGATGGACAAAATCCAACCAAATTTTCCTCATGTTTGACTTCTTGCCTACTACGGTAAAACGTGCCATTTTGGAGCAACACCTGAAAGATGGTCTCACCATCTACAGCAAAATACAATCTCTCAAAATGCAACGCTTTATGTTGATACCACACCTGTGCACTGGCAAAGCCATCGCAGTTCTGATCCCAACTGAGGAGATTGCAAAGGACCTAACCCAGATCCCACACTCCACTTTTATTAACATCAAAGGGCATACCACCCACCCTTTCTGGGTAACCGTGGACAGCGCGCCCCCCATCTGTAACCACTATGATGCGTTCAGCCATAAGGCACATGCATGCCCCACCAAGGAGGGCGTCACATTCCAAGAGCACCCCTCAGCGGCCATGGCCAGCAGAGAGGCGCACTATGAACCAACCGTAAGCACCAAAGAGGCTTTCCCATGGGGAGCACAAGGCTGCTACCTTTTGGTAAAACCTGTTTCCCCGCAAGAGTGGAAGAAGGCCAAGCAGACCCACAGGGCCGCGGCCAAGGAAGCGGCCAAAGTCACCACCACTATCCCACACTCCCAACGCCAGGAGGACATCAAAACCTTCACAGTGGAAGCAAATTGGGAATCCACCAACCAATCAGATTGGGAAGCCCATACCAATTGGGCCACCCAATCTGAGGATCTGATGGGTGACTCAAATTCTCCCAATCTTTGCAATCAAGCTCCGGTCAAAACTGACTTGGGACCTATCCCAACTGAAAAAGAATTTTTGACCCGCTCAACAGTGCACCAAACTCATCCGCACCCCAAAAAATTCGTCTGGCGTTGGGGAAACAAAAAGTGAAGGCAAAAGCCAATGCAAACTTTTCTGAAAAAATTAACAAAAATACTGGTAGTGTTGCTGCAAACACCTGTGCTGCTGTGAAGGTTCGTGGGGATCTAGAGGAGGTTAGTGGGCCTGGGTGCCCACCCCCTCACACCTAAGGTACAATGGGGGAAACCTTCACTTTAGGGATGCTGAATATCGCCGGACTCAAGGCCTCACCATCCTGGGCTAGGAAACTGAGTTTTTTACAACAAAATTTACCCGTGGATATCCTGGTCATCAAGGAGTCCCACTGTCCGCTAGGTTCCGAGGAGGCTTGGAAAACAATGTTCCTCCCATCCCTATCATTTTGGTCGAAGCACTGTGGGGTGCTAATTTGGAAAAACAATTTTTTCAAATTTTTATTGTCAGAAACCTTCTTCAATGGCTGAGTCCTCATTGTCACCTTTTTGTGGGCTGACGTGGTACATGCTATCATCAACATCTATGCCCCAAATGGTGCACAAGAGCGTCAGAAATTTTTCTCATTGGTCAAATCCCTCCCACTACCCTCAGACTCTTTCATAGTCAGTGACTTGAACTGTTGGCTAAACACTCCAACGGACCGGTGGCCTTCCTCCTCCCATGCCCCCCAGGGCCACATTGAACTTCGTGTTCTAAAGACCACCCTTGGGTTAATGGATGCACTGCTGTGGCAAGCCCTGCTGCTTGAGAACATGATGTGCCCCCACGTCCACAATGGCCAATTAAGGTCCATGTCCCACATTGACCTTATCCTTATGCCGGTGAAATTCCAACCCCACATATCCCACTTTAAAACAACAAAAATGGAATTCTCCAACCATCAACTGGTCTCGATAACCTACCACCTACCTGTCACAGCTGCTAAGGCACCACATTGGTGCAAAATCCGCCCCCCCCAAGCTCGCGTCACCAGGATTTTCCACATGGGTGGAATCAGCAACTTTGGCAAAAGAGTTTGTTGCACCATTTTGTGCGGACCCCATTTCCACATGGGCAACTTTCAAAGAAGATACCATCCGCCAATCTCACCACCTCTCCTCCAGATGCTCATGAGCCACATCAGCTGTCATTTCGTGCGCTCTGGCAGAGTTGGCACACCTGGAGTCCAACATCCCGGCTACAGGATATAGCTCTGCATAGGGCCGGAAGTGGGCAGAGGCAGCCGCTCACCTCAACGCGCTCAAAAGCAACACAAACATTGGGTTTGTGTTCAGTACAGGGCCAAATGCATCACAAAAGGCAACTAGTGCATCACATATTTTTTTAAAAAATTTTGCACCATGCCAGAGTGTGGCCTGCACACAGGTGCAAAGATCTGATTCCATTGCAGATACGCCAGCCAAAGTGGCAATTGAAACACATAAGTCTTACTCTGAGTTGTACTGATCTGATCCAATTCAGCGGCCAAAGTGGTGGAATTTCTTAACTGAGCCCACATCGCACCATTTCCCAATACCTGGAAATAATGAATTTGATTACTCCGAACGAATTATGGACAGCCATTTATGGTGCACCAAACTGAAAATGCCCAGGCCTGGATAGCATTCCATATAAATTCTATAAAAAGTACTTCAAATATATATCCCCACTACTGTTGGCCTCACTTAACCAGAGCCTGTTGGAAATGCGCCTCCTGCCAGGAGGACAAGAGGCCTTCACCATCACACTCTTCAAGAAAGGGGACAAGCTAGACTTAGCCAACTGGCGCCCCATTTCTTTAACTAACATGGATACAAAAATTTTAACAAAAATCATGGCTAACCGTTTAGGGATTGTAGCATCTGCCACCATTTCCCCAGAACAATTTGGTTTCATACCCAGAAGGTCGATTTGGGACAACGTGCACTCAGTGACCAACGCATGCCAGTCCACAGCCTCTGGGGCACTGGCATTCTTGGATCAACAGAAGGCCTATGATAGAGTAAGCTGGGAATACCTCAGGGCCTACCTCCATCAATTCCGCTTACCTCCTCGCTTCATCAACTGGGTGATGCTGCTCACGGAATCTGCAACTATGGCAGTACGTGGCCCTGGCTTCCTAACGGAAGTAGTCCGCCCTCAAAGGGGCTTGTGACAAGGATACCCCTTAGCCCACTCTTATACAACTTCAGCCTTGACCCACTACTTCAAAATGCGAATGCCCAACTCACCAGGGTCCATGTGCCAGGCCAAGCCCCAGTCAAGATGATGGCGTTTGCAGATGACTGTGTGGTTGGGGTGTCTAATAATAAAGATGCACGCGCACTTGAAGCTCTCATCCAGGAGTATTCCCGGGTAGGTAACGCTGCACTGAATGCCTCCAAAACCAAAATCGTCCTCCTTGGTCGGTATCAAAACTGCTGGGCCCCTGCAACCAGTGCCCAGCCTGGCCCATCTGCTCACAAACGAGCTCGCCCTCCCAGCTCACTCCACACCGCCACACTGGTGCTCCCCTTTGTGCCATGCCCTACCATAGGGCAGTCCGCCATCTGGGCGTGTGGGTGGAGGCAGGTGGATACGCATCAGCAGTAATGAGGAGTCATATTCTAGACAATGTGACAAAGCGCATCACCTCCCTCAGAGCCCACCCTACTTCTCTTACTGGTAGGGTCGTTTTGGCCAACTCTATGCTCCTCTCCAAAGTCTGGTTTGGAGCCCACGCCATCTCCTTCTCCCCAAGCTTCTTCAAATCCTTTCATGCCCTGCTACAAGGATGGCTATGGTCAGGCCGCCCTCCACCAGTACAGTTAGAAGTCATGTTTGGCCCTCATCAGCACGGTGGCATGGGCCTGCTTGACTTCAGAGCCCATGCGGCCAAGATCTTGGGTACCTGGATTGCGGCCATCACCGCCCCTACACTCCCCTCCCAACACTGGTCCTGTGCAGCCTGCTCCAACTTCTCCCGCGCCTTGGGCCTCAACAATCCATTGAACCCCCACTCCCTGATGAAATACCTGGCTTCACACCCATCAGCCACAGGTCCTCACAGTACTAAAACCCACTACAAATGAATCCTACTCTCCATGCGGAGCACCGAGTGGAGAGTTAATATTAGTGGACATACAACCAGAAGAGGCCGCCCCTCTCCTCAGTTCACACAAAAGATACAGGGGCTACCCATCCATGATGGCGTGATCCCCATACGGCCTCATGTCCTATCCAGGGTGGACTACCTGGACATAATGGACATCCCTTACTCCATTGAGACCCAAAGAACCATCTGGAAATATGCTCACCATCCTCTGTTGCAGCCTCAAATCCACTCCCACGTGTGGTGCTGCCTGAGGCGGGTGTACCGTACAGCTGAGCGCTCTAACGCTTCACACTCATCCTGCGTCGTGTGTAGCCAGTATGGAACGCTGTTCCACCGCCTGGAGAAGTGTCCTACCTCTAAAGTAATATGGCGCGAAGTTCAACGTCTGCTGGGCCAGGATCAAACGCATCCCTTCAGTCTGTCAAGAGATATGTTTGCTTTATCAATGGCCTCCCCCCTTCCACCCTCCCTCCATGCTCTGGTGGTTGCAATTGCCATGTGGACCATCCACACGATTGTCTTGGATGCCATAGCAGGCTCCACCCCCACCCTCCCAGAAGCTGTCCACAGATTCTGGTCTCATTTGGTGGACCACTTTCAAGCGTGGATGTTTGGATACCTCCCACCACGCCGCTGACAGCTGGTATCCTCCTGGTTCCCAGTTTGGTTCATCAAATCAGACCTTCCTCCACACGTGTTCAATTGTGGCTACGGCCCCTTCACGCGTTCCCTCCCCTTCCCCATAAGTGGCGTTCCCGCTGGCAACAAGAGATAGCATCGCTTCTCTGGGGTGCCTTCCCTGTTACTAAGTGTTGTCTCAGTCGAGTCAATTTTGAAAGTGTACATCCCATGGTCGGCCTTCCCCACAATAAATTTAAATTGCATAAATGCATAAATGTATTTAAGTAAAGGTTGAGGCTTCACACCTACTAGGGGAGAAGCCTGACACCCCTTCAGGTCTAAAAAAGGGGGTTTCTTTCTCATAGGATGTAGTACTAAATCATAATAGTGTGTTGGCAAACTTCCATGTCAGTTTGCTTATTCCACCAAGAGTTTAAAGTAACCTCATCAACTTGATTAAGCTATTTGGCCAAAGGCTAGAAGTAAAATTATTCTCTTATCTTTGCAATTCTGCCAAAAATTAGAATGGAGAATTTTGGTTATATAAAGTATTTACCACTGGGACATTCTAAATTAGTCAAACGTCCAATTGTTTAACACCTACACAGATACCATCCTAGATCTCAACTAGATCTTCACATGTAACATAAAATATGCCCAATCTTGGCCATTATCCCCTTGCAAGACATAACCAGGGAAAGGGGTCTTCACCAGAAATATTCTCTGGGTCACCCTCAGGAGAGAAAACTGTAATTCTGGCTACACAAGCTACCTCCACCTCTGGCGTTTGTCCAGTAGTCAAAATAGGCACCAGAAGATTCACATATTGGCCCCTTCAGTGCATCTGAATTGACCACTTGAATACTCTCACCTGAGCATAGAACAGTGGGTGAGGGAGGCAGGAAAGTGGCTGTGGGGATAAACAACACCCCCACTCTTGCAATCATTCCAAGATGGCTGGGCCGTGGAGAGAAATAGGGACCCAACTCATCTACATGCAGTACAGAAGCAAAAACTCATTATTACCTGGGTTAGGAGATACACCCTAACTGCAATGAAAATTTATGATAAAAAGAATGGGTCATCAATTTTGAACAGAAACCCAACATAGAACCCTTCTTACAGAGAAGAAGGAGAAAAACCAAAATTGGGGTCTTTCCTTTATGCCTTGGAGCGTGCTGATACTACTAAGACTGGCCTGAAACTCAATTTGGGTGAGCATTCAGAACACCAGCCAGGATACCTCAGGTACAGATATACATATTGACAGCTGGAACAAGAGAAAGGGAAGCCATGGGGACTAGCCAAGGATTTCCAAAATTTAAAATCATCTCCATTAACTGTTCAGTGGAACTCTTCAATTCACAAATGAACATGAATTTTTAAGAATTTTTAATGTAAACTAAAATGTCATAAGGGAATTAATGGATTGACAGTGGTACCTGTTGGGGACCTTTGCCCTATATGTTTGCTAAATGGGTAATTGGGAGTAAGCGCACTGCTTTCAAGAATATTTCATGATTCAATTATGAAAATTAAACTTCTAAATTACCGTCAATTCTGACTTGGATCAGACCCACCTGGTTGAATTAGTATCAAATTCACTGGCAAGAATAAATATAAAACCACAATCACGCTTGTAACAATGGCAACAACTCCTCCTGTGGACAGCAGGTTGCGCCCATGGCCAGGCCACATATGGACAGTTCCATTTGATAGGGATGGGATTTTCATGCTGTTCCTGTTGAGGAAGGGCTCATTTATATTACCAAAGGCAGGGAAGAGCTGATTAGTATTTTTGATTCCAAGAGGTCTCACTAAATTTTATTTCACTACCCACTCCTTTGTTTCCTGAAGAACCTAAACTGACAAAGAGCACCTCTTTGGAACAAGTGCTACTGACTCTCTACTGGCAATAGCTTTTTAACCACTGCCACCTCCTGAAGCATCTTCTGAATTCTACCCACTAACTCTTGGGTGGTGAGCAGAGGTTGAAGAGGCACAATTTACAGGGGTACACTGTTACCCACCTCTCATTTACTACATGGGCTAATTGCTCAACGTGACAAGAGAAACAACTTTAGGCTTCTCCTTTTTTAAACTGGGAATTTTATCAGATGTAGTCGCAGGGGTTGTTCCCCAAGAGCTACAGATAGGGAGGTTATGGGGCATGCTATGATTGACTGCTCCCCTAATTTTAACTTACTTTAATATTTTATAATTTTTTCTAAAAAGAGGCGTGATCCTTCCTCAGAGGTCTAGCACTTGATTATAAGAAAATTTCTATGATTATCATAAAGGGATATCAGGGTATTAAAAGGGAGGGTAAAATTGGGGTCAGAATATCCAACATTCTTTAGCAAAATCAGAATTTATATCTGGGACATCATAAAACCATCATAATTTTTAATAAAAATTTTTTGGAAAATGGGTAGTAGTATTGGGGGGACCTACCTGGAGCATTATGACATTTTGGTTTGATGGAGGACTTTCTCTACACACAGGAGCTTAATCTTATCAACATAGTAATTACTAGTCAGTGTGGTGATTGGAGTGGGTTCAAATATAAGATTACTCTCAGATTTAAAGTAGGCTTTTCTATCTGAAAGTGATAGTAGACACCACCTGGCTTCTTGTCCATTTGAAAATCCTTACATTACCATAAATACTTTTGAAACCTTCCAATAAGGTTGTACTATTAGGACTTCATCATTGAAGAGTAAGTTTGTCAATGGTGGGGTAAGGTGGGGCATGATATTGCAATGTTGAGGAATCAATCAGAAGGTAACCTGCCTTCTGACTAGAATAAGTTACCCTATCCTGAGAGACAGGGGTTGAACTGAGTGGATCTGGACAGGATGTGGACAATCTGGGCCTGGAAGGAACATCTTGTGGTGATTGGTGATTGGAAGGCCTATTATTAGGTCAATTATTTAATGCAACCAGAAATATCTATTTATGGGAAGTAAAAGGCACAGCATGGGTGGCTTGAATGTAGTCATCTTTTGGAAAATCTGGAATTGTTTGATCCAAATCTAATGGAACAGCTGGAGGCAACAGTGGTTGACAACATGAAACCAAGTACTGCCTTATCTCAATACTGGAACTAACATATGGTGAGTAGTGGCTCATAAACAGTGACAGTAGAAACCATACAAGATGTGCCAACCAACTGACAAACCCACACAAGTGGGAAATGGTTAAAAGTGACAGGAAGGGTGACAAAGTGAGGTCCATGCTGCACTGCATCATATTTTAAATTAGATGGCCTATTATAAAGGGCGCCATGGATCCCAAGTCTGCATTGATGTGCGCTACACAGCTTTCATGGAACTACCTGAGGCCCAAGCAAACAAGATTAAAATGGCCTCATAGTCCTCTAGTTGAAAAGGGGAGCGCCATCTTCACAGCTAAAAATAAACAGCCTCACTGGGTGCCATGATACTCAAGAATTATAAAAGATGACAAATTAAAAACTGCATAATGAGGAAAAAGAATTCTCTTATTTTAATCCAAAAGTAGACTTGAATAAAAATAGGCCAGTACCCTCACAAGTAAGGGAACTGGTCTATATATAAAGAATGGGGTTTAAGGTTCTACGCTTTTCTTGGGGCTGCAGCTCTTGGGTTGGACATTTCTCCAGTTGCTGATTATTCCTAATTTTTGTAGTTGGGGGGAGAGAATCAATTTGTGAGTTGTCATGAGAACTGAGGTTGGTGGAGATGTTAGGGCACGCCATGATTATCTGCCCCCAATTTAACTTTCAAAACTTTTTTAGAAAAAATTCCCATCTAGGCACACTTCATCATTGGAGGTCCAATGCTCACTCAAACGTGAGTTACCATTTAAGTTGTAAAAGGAAGTTGGGTAAATAATAAAAGGGTGGGTGAAATTAGGTTTGGTATTTCAACATTCTTCAGCAAAATTGGATTATTGTGTTGGAAATTAAAAGCTATCAGAATTTTTGAAATTTTGGGAAAATAATTGGTGGTATTGAGGGACTCACCTGGAGTACTTTTGACGTCTTGTTTAAATTGAGGAATTTATCTACAAAGTTGCTTAATAATTTTTAACAAGCTAACTACTAGGCAGTAGAGGGGATTAAATTGGTCACAAATATAGGGCTCTGACAGGGTTTTGGGAATTTGATTTTTAGTAAATTAATACTTTAGGCCACTACATATAGAAATGCTTAGGCCGTGTGGCATAGTAACTACTATCAATTGAATCCACTATCTAATTATTAGTTACAGTATGAAATTGAAAATATAAAAATATTATATCCAGATGGTTAGACAAATCCAATTACTTCAGTTAGAGCGGTTACTTATTTTGATACTAACCAGACTATATAGTTTTTTTAGTAGTTTAGCTGCCTTTACTTTTAAAATGTTAAAAATAGTTTGATTGTATAGATAGCCTTATTATCAAAGTAGCTGACTAAATCTCATAAAAAATTAAATTTGATTTTCATCTACTGAATAGTAATTCTGCACTTACTTATTCATTGAGTGTAAGCATATGGGTCATTTTCTTGTATTATAAAGTTTATAGTAAGTTAAGGTTTAGTTACTGATTACAGTATTTGCTAATTTATATTTTGATATTTAAATCTTGTAGTTTGGAATTTTTATGATCTTGTTTAGGATTATCTGAAGTATAATTTTGCCACCTCAGGTAAACTAAGTTTCTACTGGTCCACTACCAAACATACCAGTATATAATTATATTTGAACTTACACTATATAACTGTAAAGTTTCATTCACATGTTCTTTTATCTCAGTTTTCATCTGTATGTTAAAATATTTAAATAATTTATAAATAATTTATTTTATATGTATATATACTATACTTTGTCTTAGGTGCTGCATATATTCTAATCTATATTTTACAAGTTCTTAGAACTAAGCAGAAGTCTTAGTCATGATAAACGGAGATAGAAAGTCTTATACTAAATCATATTACCCCTTTAGTGTAATATTTGTTCAATATTCCCTAGGCAATGATTCTTCCAAATTCTTAAATCTATTAGTTTCAGCCATCTTATAACTTTTAGAGCAAAAAACTAACTAATGAGCTTATCCATTACTCTTTATATTGGTTGCTAATCATCCTTGTAATGTATTAACTATATTTTTAACATATAATTCACCACCGCTGATATAGCTGCATAGAATAAAGAACTCATACTACCAATCTTATATTAAAATTAATTATCCAAATCATCACTCCTGTAAAGTTTTATGCTATTAACTAATATGCCCCATACTTTAATAAACTAAATATAAGAGATAGCACATAAAATATGATAAACCTAGAGATTGCATGTTACCAGACAAGATTTTACCCTAGACTAATTACATGATGCAATTAAAGATGTATAACATCAGGTGTTGCAGATAACTTTTATAGTTAAGTTTTCTGTGCAAGAGGTTTTTAGCTGCACATACAAAATTTTGTTGATCTTATGTGTTCTACTTGTCACAAAATGATTAGAGATATTAACAAGTTATAAAGTATGACATCAAATACTATAAAGAGATACTAAAATTTATAAAAAGTGCTATATAACATGTCAATGTAAAAACCATGACGGCTAAATAAGCTACCCTTTAAGAAGATTGATTGATCACTAGGCCCCTAAGAAACTATCTCCTCTATAGATAAAATTTTACTATAGTTTTAAAAGTTGTCTAGATATATATGATTAAAGGTTGGCATTTACTACACCACCTAAATCAGCTTGTTTCAATTAGTAACTCTTTACAGACTAAAGCATTTCAAGCATAATAGCTCTAAAGGCTACTGACAGATTGATTCACAGATAGCCAAGCCAACAGTAGCTTATGTTTATTATTTTTATAATTTACATTTTTGTACTCTATACCTCTTTAAATGAATTTGAAGTTTATCCTTTGTTAATTTTTATTTATCCACCTTAGTCGTTTTTCCTTAAAGAGTGTATGCTGGTATAATAATTTTTATAAAGTTATATATTACAGATGGCTTGTTAACTTATTGTCCCAATTTTTGTTTCATTCCTAAATCCGCCACTAGATTCTCTCCTAAAGTTGTTTTCAAATTTTTATAGCCTTAATATTTTCTATACCAAAATGGCCTCAACAAAGTTATGATCAAGGTAAAACTAAATAAGTTATTAAAATTAAGGATACTTTTGGTCAGCAAGCCTCATAGACATTTAAAGTATATAACTATTGAACACCCAAATAATGCTACTGGATGATGACTGAACCGTATCTCATCAAACATAAAAACTAGAAACGCATAAGACGCCCAAAGCTGGTAGCATCAACCTAAAAATAACTTTATTGTGTGTGAGTTGGGGCCATCAAATTTGGTATTGTATATAATCAAATAGTTAGCTTTTTTAATTCATCCTAATTTTAGATTTTATATTTATCTTAAAGTCAAGTCAACTAGTTTTCATAAAAATGCTTAGTTTAGGTCAACCCTTTTATTCAACCTCCTTTGAAGAACGAAGGAGCGGAAAAGTCAGCGTAGAACGTATATTAGGAGATTGGGATAACAAGGCAACCAAGCGGTCAACGCCCAATCCCCACCCAGCGGTTGGTGGCAGCCCATAAGAGAGAGCTTCACAAAATTCTTCATTCAATTCGGGAATCTCAAAGTCGCCAAGCTCTTGACGGTCCTAAAAATTAAGTAAGAAAAGCGGAGGGACAAACCTTGAGCTGAGCATTAAAACGCGACAGCTGCTCCCCGGGAGAGTTGAGTTCTTCGTAAGCGTTGATGAACTCGTGTTGAGCTATAAACAACTCAAACCTCGCAGCAAGGGCTGACGTCCCATCCACGGCTTTGGCCAAAGGCGACATGATCAGGGGGTGGCCGTACAAAAAGGTGGGCTGGGTGCACTGCGGCTCAATCAGACCACCAATAAGAGCTTCTAGGACGCGCGTCATCGTCAGAGGCGGAGTGACCTCAATGGAGTGGCCATTACACAGCTCAAGGTAGGGTTCCACTATTGATTAGGGAAGGGATATTTTGTACCTGGGCCATCAAGAGGTGGCAGTGGGCCTAATAGGCGCGTCAATTCCTCAACCACATGAATTCTGCGGTGAATGGGGCCTGAAAGCTAATAACCCCATCAGCCGCATTTACATCGAGACTGCCAATGGCATCCTGTGCCACTTCACTAAGAAGCTCCTCAGTCAAGCTAAACAAGGTTTCTAGGTTGGCATACGCCACGTAAAACTCACAGGTTGTAAACTCTGGGTTGTGAGTTGCGTCAACGCCCTCGTTACGGAAGACGCGGCCAATCTCATAAACCCGATCAAAGCCCCCCACTACCATTTGCTACAGCCTTAGAAGAATTTCAAACACTCATACCTTTAGATAAAGCTCGGGAGAAATTCTCAGGTGCAACGGGAGGCCTAGTGCTCGACAGTGAGCTGTAAAGGGCCGCGCTGCAGCGCCACCCGCCTGAGTGGCCAATATCGGCGTTTCTACTTCCAAAAACCCCTGGTATCAAGAAATTTGCGGATACTTTGAAGGACCTGGATGCATTACAAATAAATTTCACACTTCAAACCTTGGCGCGGATCAGGACCGCCCTGGCTGTAGGTTCATGCAACAGTAGAGAAAGCGATCTCCTCCGGAAGCGCTGCTCCGAAGAGCCCAACTGGGCGGCTAGCGGCATATCTGGGAGACAGGGCGCAAGCAGCTGAGGAGGTCTAACCGCAAAAATGCTCAACTCTCCAGCGTTTGACTTTCCCACGAATCCGACGAATCCTGGAATTTAATCCCACTGAAGTGGTCGACTTACGGACTATGTCCCCTCGTCTTAAGAACTCATGTGCTTCACCAAATGTCAAGCCATTTGAGTCTTTTAAGAAATTGCCAAGGCTCGCAACAATCTGGATCTTGGTGTGGTTAATCATTACATCATAGAAAATCAATTTGGCACTGGCATCTCTCCTAGATAGGATCCTCCCTATGAATTTTCATAGGTGTCAAATATTGCTTTTTCTACTTCTGTCCTGCGTTTTAAAACAAACTTAAAGAGCAAAGTAATCTGTTTCTAAAAATTTTATAAGACTTAAAAAATCCAACAGAGAAAGAAATTATACAACCTGATAAATCGAGTTTACTAGTTCAAATAAATTCTTCGTTCATTGGTCGTTTTTAAGCAAACGAAAAACTCATAATAAAATTGCAATGTGAAAAAAACCAAAGAAAAACCCAAAGAGAAACTCAAGCTCAGACTAAAGTTTAAAGTTGAAATGCGCGCATAAAAGAGTGACTAAATAAAAAAGTGGGGGGTATCTCGCTTACGGCAAAAGAAAGCTTTTTACTGCTCATATTGAATTACCTGCTATAACCATAGTCGCTTCCTTTATTCGAGCTCCAGAGTCAATATTTAAATAGTGCTTCTTTAGAGCGGCTAGATCATTAAATGATAAAGGACCCTTTAGGTCGGTTGGATGTAAAAAACTATGCTTTTGTTTCACATTCCTGAGAGTTTCACTATCGTAGCCAGAGCTCGGAAAGCTCTTGGGTTCTTCAGAAGAACTTGGATTTGAAGAAGCTACATTTAAATATTCGGGCGATAGAAAGTTGAACCTCGGATAGGGATCAATTCCTTTGTTAATGAATAAAGCCAAACGGGACTCTGAATCTGTTGCACCAGTTTGACGATCGGTTGTGAGAGTAGTTTTTGTTGTGCTTTGAAAACCCCGGCGTATAGATTTCAAAAATAGAAATGGGCGACAGGTGATTAATAAGGAATTTCCTGACAATAATGCGCAACGTGGAAGGGCTTTGACG